>JAJAGP010005174.1:0-36681 GCA_025084515.1 Ancistrus triradiatus
CTGAGGAATGTTTCCAGCACTTTGGTGATTCTATGTCATGAAGAAGTAAGGCAGTTCTGAAGGCAAAAGGAGTCCAATCCAATACTAGCAAGGTGAAAACATGAGAAAAAAGTAAGTGTACAGTATGTTACAAACATATAATCTGATATGAAACAAACAGGTATCCTTTGTGCGTGTGTGTGTGTGTGTGTGTGTGTGTAAGTGTAACTTATAAAGACATATAGAAAATGTTATATGTATTTAATTTTGCATACATAAACGTAAACTGTTGAAAAATTGAGTACATTTACTGTGGTCCCTGTGCCACACAAAATTCTGTACTCATAAACCGCTACAGAGAACTTACCGTATGTGTCATGCCTAGCACCTCCTTGCCCAGTTTCACTCTGCACGCTCGTTTCCTTCCCACACCCCGATTCACTAATTTTCTGATTACCTCATTTGCAACTCATTGCACCTCCTGAATAACATTCCTGTTTATGTTATTTGCCTGCACTCTTTAGTTTGTAAAATAGCGATAGTTTTTCTGCATGGTACTGAGTGCTTTACTTTCCTCCAGGACATCATATCTTGACCTTCCTTTTTTGACTTTTGACTACCACTTGGGCTGCTCCTTCAGACCCATACACTTGTTTGTAAGCTTCCCTGTGGTTATACCAGTGCTTGTTTACTTGGCCGCTCTCCAGACTTTCCCTTTACTTCTCTTTCTTCCTTGTGCTTAGTAGAATATGTGAAAACCTTGGAGTGTTCATGTCTCTGAGCTTGGCCTGATAGTATACTTCACCACCCATGGACACTGTCAAAGCCAGTTCCCTTTCATAGATTGCCTTTGCGCACTATAAGCTACTTGGTCATTGTCACCTCACTGGGACAAGTTGTAAATTAGCTCTCTTCTCAGGTCCAACAGCTCTGTACTCTGAAGGGCACTATATGAAACTGCAGCCGTCTCACCAGCCTCCTTGCCTTGCCACACCTGAACCCCAACTTATTTTGCCTTGGAATTTTTCATCCTGGCTGCTTAATGTAGTTGGATTATGGCCACTTTATAGACCTGTTTTCCCCAGTCTCCACCTTGGAGATGGAACTCATTTTTAGAGATGTCGGGTGCACCTTGGATGATTTAATCTCCAACTGCAACACAATTAAGCCAGACCGACTCGTCGCTGTCTATTCCCATGCCTTCAGATCCAATTCTGTGATAAGGGAAGTGACACACTCACACAGCCATTTACGTCTTCCTTTACCCTCCCTGTTCTTTTGCATACGTGATCTGTTCTCTCTTACAGTGTTGATCATTTCTAGTGCTGAGCAAGATTTCATCGATACCCAGTCATTTACATGGACTTAGCAGAGGTCTTCAGTGTCCAGAACTCCTACAATCAGTCTTATGACTGCTCTGTTGATCTTGTGCAATAGTTCTCAAACTTTTTCTGCAGTGCTGAGCCTTTTTGTAGATTAGAATAACTTCAATTCGCCTTCGAGACCACGTACAGATTTTTTTATTCCAATCTCCACTGGAATTTATTTTAAACATTGTATTTAATAAAGAATTCAACTTTTTTTTTAACAAAACAAAATGAACTGACAAATCACTTTGCATTGCCTTTTGCTGGGATCCTTCTCATAAACTTCTCCATCCTATGTTAGCAGTTCTCAATCATGCTTCATTTGCCTTGCTGCCCCCTTGCAGTATTATGGCATCATTCATCCCTCTACATCCCCAGTTGGCTCCTTCTTCTTTCACCAGCATTCATCATGTGCACTGGAATCAAGACTTTTTTGATGTCTTGGACTACTTGTTAGTATTTACACTCAGACGTATATTAGTCTCCGACACTGGTCTCCTGAAATTGTGATTTCGTCTCGTTCAGTATATGCTGAGGTTTTGTGTTTTATTCTTTTGACAGTAAAGCATGAGTGGCATTTTGCTTTGCCATTGTTCGAACTTTGGTTAAATCTCAAAGCACACTAACATGATAGCACAAGAGTCTGTGAACTGTACAGGGAACTGTGTCCACTGAAAGGATTAGCAATATTTCAGCAATTGTTAGATAAATAGATAGGTAGATAAAAAAAAATCACATCAGATTTGTAATTTGCTTTACAACAATATAAAAGCATAATTGCAGAAAACAGAAACTGATGTGGAGAGTAACGTCATGATCAAAGTACACTGTGTGCACAATTATTAAGCAAGTTTTATTTTTGAGAATTAATTTTATTATTGAACAACTACAGTACTCTCGGTCAATCTAAAATGTTAATAAACCTCCAAACTAAATATAAAAGAAAGTAAAAGTGAGGTTTTGTCTTTCTTAGGAGCATATCTATGTGTGCATAATTATTGGGCAACTATTAGTGTGCAGAATTATTATGCAACAAAATGAGAAACAAAAATTTTCCCATCTCACTTGTTAATTTTCATCTGTTAAAGTGAGAATAATAAACAAACAACTCAAAACTTACAAATACTCATTTCTGACATTAAAAAAAAAAATCAGTGACCAATATAGACACCCTTCTTTTCAATAACAGTCATAAGCCTTCCATTCATGGAGTCTGTCAGTTTCTTGATCTGTTGACGATCAACCTTTTGTGCAGCAGCAACCACAGCCTCCCAGACACTGTTCATAGAGGTGTACTGTTTTCACTGTAAATTTCCCGTTTAGGAAGGGCCCACAAGTTCTCAAAAGGGTTTAGGTCAGGTGAGGAAGGGGGCCATATCATTATTCTGTCATCTTTAAGGCCTTTACTTGCTAGCCATGCAGTGGAGTACTTCGATGCATGTGATGCAGCATTATCCTGCATAAAAATCAAGGTCTTCTTGAAAGATGCAGACTTTTTCCTGTACCACTGCTTGAAGAAAGTGTCTTCTAAAAACTGGCAGTAGATTTGGGAGTTAATTTTGAGTCCATCGTCAACCCGGAAAGGTCCAACTAGCTCATCTTTAATAATACCAGCCCATAGCAGTACCCCACCTCCACTTTGCTGACATCTGTGGAGCTCTAAGCCCGTTACTGATCCAGTCACGGGCCCATCCATCTGGTCCATTAAGAGTCATTCTCATCTCATCAGTCCATAAAATCTTTGAAAAATCTGTCTTCAGATATTTCTTGGCCAAGTCTTGACATTTTAACTTGTTTTGTTCAGTGGTGGTCGAGTTTCAGCCTTCCTTAACTTGGCCATATCTCTGAGCACTGAACACCTTGTACTTCTGGGCACCTCGGGTAGGTTACAGTTCTGGAGTATGACAGCACTGGAGGATAATGGGTTCCTGATAGCTTCACGTTTGATTATTCTCAAATCTTTGGCAGTTAATTATGCACACCTTGATATAGGGTGTTGATCTCCTTAGGCCACACCCCCCCTCAATCCACAAATTTAAATTCAATAAGCATCCCGGTTTATACAGCTTTGAGTTGGAAAATGTGTATAAAAATGATGATATGGTCAATGTACTCACTTGCCTAATAATTGTGCACACAGTAAAGGCGCATTGCTGGAGGCCGCACTTCATCAGGAGACACTAATTGTAAATTAGTACAGCAGGCATGAGAAGAGCTGTTAATGGGTCTGTGACTACCCTAAAACTTTTTTTGTCCAAAATATTACATATTAGTAAATAATTGATAAATATTATATTTATTTTCAAAATATTACCAAAAAAAACAAATATAAACAAATTCAGTCAAACACTCAAGACTATAGGTCGACCCTCCAAACAAATGCCTTCCCGAGCTTTACTACAGATTAGTTTTACGCTAACATTCTTGTAAAAAGATAATGCTTGGAGAGTTAAACTTTTAATTCTTTAATTAGTTTAATTTGTTTAATTCTTACATCTATATCTAAGCTGCCCAAGGAGGTTAGGTCCCTTTTTGGCTCTTGGTCCTCCCAAGGTTTCTTCCTTATAACATTCCTTATAACAACAGTGTTTCCTTGCCACTTGTCGCCTTACGGCTTTAGGCCAAGATACAGTATTTGTAAAGTGCTTTGAGACAATGCTCCACTGTAAAAATGTATGTAGATAAAACAGAATTTCAATTAGTTTCAGTCTGACTTTGAAATTATTATTATTATTATTATTATTATTATTATTATTATTATTATTACACTGGACTATATATATATATATATACAGTGGGGCAAAAAAGTATTTAGTCAGCCACTGATTGTGCAAGTTCTCCTACGTAGAAAGATGAGAGAGGTCTGTAATTTTCATCATAGGTACACTTCAACTATGAGAAACAAAATGACGGAAAAAAATCCAGGAAATCACATTGTAGGATTTTTAAAGAATTTAATTGTAAATCATGGTGGAACATAAGTATCTCGGTCAATAAATTTGGTCCAACTCAATACTTTGTAACATGACCTTTGTTGGCAATGACAGAAGTCAAACATTTCCTGTAAGTCTTCACGAGGTTTGCACATACTGTAGCTGGTATTTTAGTCCATTCCTCCATGCAGATCTCCTCTAGAGCAGTGATGTTTTGGGGCAACACGGACTTTCAACTCTCTCTACAAATTTTCTATGGGGTTGAGGTCTGGAGACTGGCTAGGCCACTCCAGGACCTTGAAATGCTTTTTACGGAGCCACTCCTTCGTTGCCTGAGCAGTGTGTTTGGGATCATTGTCATGCTGGAAGACCCAGCCACCCAGCATCTCCAATGCTCTCACTGAGGAAGGAAGTTTTGGCTTAAAATCTCACGATACATGGCCCCGTTCATTCTTCCCTCAACACGGATCAGTCGTCCTGCCCCATGCAGAAAAACAGACCCAAAGCATGAGGTTTCCACCCCCATGCTTCACAGTATGGTGTCCTTGGGATGTGACTCAGCATCCTATTTCCTCCAATTGAGTTTTTACCAAAAAGTTCTATTTTGGTTTCATGTGACTACATTATATTCTCCCAATTCTCTTCTGGATCATCCATATTCTCTCTGGCAAACTTCAGACAGGCCTGGACATGGACAGGCTTAAGCAGGGGGGCACGCCTGGCACTGCAGGATCTGAGTCTCTTTTGGCGTAGTGTGTTACTGATGGTAGCCTTGTTACTTTGGTCCCAGCTCTCTGCAGGTTATTCATCAGGTCCCTCCGTGTAGTTCTGGGATTTTTGCTCACCGTTCTCATGATCATTTTGACCCCACGGATGAGATCTTGCATGGGTCCCCAGATCGAGGGAGATTATCAATGGTCTTGTTTGTCTTACAATTGCTCCCACAGTTGATTTATTCACACCAACCTGCTTGCCTATTGTAGATTCACTCTTCCCAGTCTGGTGCAGTTCTACAATTTTTTTCTTTCTCTGGTGTCCTGGTGTCCCTCGACAGCTCTTTGGATCTTGGTCTTGATTTTAGAGTCTGACTGTTTGAGGGCTGTGGACAGGTGTCATTTTATATACAGTTATAACAAGGTAAACGTTTGAGGCTGTGGACAGGTGTCATTTATACAGATAACAAGGTCAAACAGGTGCCATTAATACAGGTAATGAGTGGAGGACAGAAGAGCTTCTTAAAGAAGAAGTTACAGGTCTGTGAGAGCCAGAAATATTGCTTTTTTCAGTATTGAGTTGGACCAAATTTATTGACCAAATACTTATTTTCCACCATGATTTACAATTAAATATTTTAAAAATCCTACAATGTGATTTCCTGGATTTTTTTTTCTCATTTTGTCTCTCATAGTTGAAGTGTACCTATGATGAAAATTACAGACCTGTCTCATCTTTCTAAGTAGGAGAACTTGCACAATCCGTGGATGACTAAATACTTTTTTGCCACACTGTATATATATATATTTTTTTATTTGCCTCCTGAAAATAAAAATATGATATGATATCGTAATAGACACTGTTAAACAGAAAACAAAAATAATTTCATATTTGCTATATCACATAGGAAATTGGAAAAGCAGTAACATACAACAAGCTATTGAAAAACCAAATTCTCTGACCAGGTAATTTAATTAGGGTTTCCTCCTACATTCCAAAGGCATGCTGTAGGTTGTCTGCTCTAAAACCTTGCTACTGTTTGAATAGCCATTGATGCTGATGTGACATTAAACAAATACTTGTAATCCAATCTAAAAACGGTGCACCATGTACTGTCGTAGTCACAAATGCAAACAATGCCTAACCTTTTTAAACTGTACAATAGCACATGTGAAATTGAATTTCATATTTGTTTTCTACTTTCTTGGTAAGCCAGGACCTGAAAGGTTCTCTGTATATAGCATACAGTTGTGTGAAAAAGTGTTTGCCCCCTTCCTGATTTCCTATTTTTTTGCATGTTTGTCACACAAGTGTTTCAGAACATCAATCCAAATTAAATATTAGTCAAAGACAACACAAGTAAACACAAAATGCAGTTTTTAAATGAAGGTGTTTGAAGGAATTATTAAGGGAGAAAAAAATCCAAACCTACATGGCCCTGTGTGAAAAAGTGATTGCCTCTTAAACCTAATAACTTGTTGGGCCATACTTAGCAGCAACAACTGCAACCAAGCGTTTGCGATAACTTGCAATGAGTCTTTTACAGCGTTGTGGAGGAGTTTTGACCCACTCATCTTTGCAGAATTGTTGTAATTCAGCCACATTGGAGGGTTTTTGAGAATGAACGGTCATGCCACAGCATCTCAATAGGATTCAGGTCAGGACGTTGACTAGCCCACTCCAAAGTCTTCATTTTGTTTTTCTTCAGCCATTCAGATATGGTGTGTTTTGGATCATTGTCCTGCTGCAGAACCCAAGTTTATTTCAGCTTGAGGTCATGAACAGATGGCCGGACATTCTCCTTCAGGATTTCTTGGTAGACAGCAGAATTCATAGTTCCATTTATCACAACAAGTCTTCCAGGTCCTGAAGCAGCAAAACACCCCCAGACCATCACACTACCATCTCTATATTTTACTGTTGGTATAATGTTCTTTTTCTGAAATGCTGTGTTTCTTTTACACCAGATGTAATGGGGGGACACCTTCCAAAGAGTTCAAATTTTGTCTCGTCAGTCCACAGCATGTTTTTCCAAAAATCTTGAGGATCATTAAGATGTGTTCTTGAAAAATTGAGATAAGTTTTAACGTTCTTTTTGCTCAGTAGTGGTTTCGTCTTGGAACTCTGCCATGAAGGCCATTTTTGCCCAGTCTCTTTCTTATGGTGGAGGCATGAACACTGACCTTAACTGAGGCAAGTGAGGCCTGTAGTTCTTTGGATGTTGTTATGGGGTCTTTTGTGACCTCTTGGATGAGTCATCCCTGCGCTCTTGGTTTAATTTTAGTTGGCTTGTTACTCCTGGGAAGGTTCACCAATGTTCCATGTATTTGCCATTTGTGGATAATGGCTCTCACTGTGGCTCGCTGGAGTCCCAAAGCTTTAGAAATGGCTTTATAACCCTTTACAGACTGATAGATCTCAATTACTTTCTTTCTCAATTGTTCCTGAATTTCTTTGGATCTCGGCATGATGTGTAGCTTTTATGGATCTTTTGGTGTACTTCACTTTGTCAGGCAGGTCCTATTTAAGTGATGTCCTGATTGAGAACAGGGGTGGGGCTAGAGACAGTGAACTTAGGTGTGATAAACCATAGTTAGGTTATGTTTTAACAAGTTGGGGGCAGTCACTTTTTCACACAAGGCCATGTAGGTTTGGATTTTTTTCTCCCTTAATAATAAACACCTTCATTTAAAAACTGCTTTTTGTGTTTACTTGTGTTGTCTTTGACTAATATTTAAATTGGTTTGATGTTCCGAAACAAGTCAAATCAAGTCAGATTTATTTATATAGCGCTTTTTACAATGGAGCATTGTCTCAAAGCAACTTTACAAGTTTAGATTATCTCCTAATAACTACGTCCAATCCCAAATTGAGCAAGCCTAGGGCGACAGTGGCAAGGACAAGCTCCCTAGTTCTAGGAAGAAACCTTGGGAGGACCAAGACTCAAAAAGGGACCCAACCTCCTTGGGCGGCGTAGATGATAAATCTAAGAGCGAAACTAAAGTCATGGAGTCATAGTTCGAATAAAATGTGAAGTTTGCACATCGACATTAAGTGGCTCGGGTATGATGATAAATCTAAAGAGCGAAACTAAAGTCATGGAGCAAAGTTGTAAAATAAAAATGTGAAAGTTTTGCACATCGACATTTAAGTGGCTCGGGTATGATGATAAAAATCTAAGAGCGCGAAAACTAAAGTCAATGGAGTCATTAGTTTCGAATAAAATGTGACGTTTGCACATCGACATAAGTGGGCTCGGTATGATGATAAATCTAAGAGCGAAAACTAAAGTCATGGAGTCAAGTAAAATAAAATGTGAGAGGCACACGACATTAAGGTGGCCCGGGTATGATGAGGAAATCTAAGAGCGAAACTAAAGTCATGGAGGTCAAAGTAAAAATAAAAGGAAGTATGCACATCGACATTAATGGCCCCGGTATGATGGGCTGGTGGAGCTGATGAGGAAAGCAGCTTGAGTGGAGCTACAGCAGATGAATCATGTGTGGGGCTGGAACTGCCGGAACACAGGCTCGGAGAGAGGGGAACACAGAAAATGTATTAGGTTATGATTAAGACACAGTGTCTATAACAATCCTGATGCCATGTCAATCACTGATGCCAAGGTAGCACGAAAACCCCTGGCAGCATTAGATATACGCATAGCTAGAAAGAGGAGAACAGGTAGGAAAACACAGCCAAGAGGGATCAAAATGAGACATTGGCACCCACGAGCGGCAGAAGACAGGCAAACCCAACGTTCTCTCTGATAACCATAAGGACGCTTTTGCTATGAACCCCCCAGCTCTTTGCCCTTTTATTATAAGGCAAGGGGATGCACGAGTCAAGATACGAGGACCAAAAGCCAGATGTCTTCATAGTGCTGCATCTGGGAGGGGGCTAACAGTTTGGTGATGTGATGAGCATTGAGTTTTATGCCTAATGTTTTCTATCTTATCATTAAAGAAAGTCATGAAATCATTACTGTTAAAATTACACAGAATGGGAGAATCACTTTCTGTAGGGTTTTTTGTCAATTTGGAGACTATTAAAGAGAAATCTTGGATAATTTTTATTTTTCTCTATGATTGAAGAGAAGTATGCAGCTTTACCTTTAGTAAGGGCATGCTGTCCCTCCAAGCAATCTTAAACACCTCCAATTTACTATGTCTCCACTTGCGCTCTAGATGCCGTGTTCTTTGCTTTAAAGTACGAGTGTGGTCATTATACCATGGTGCTAGCCTTTTTTTCCTAATGTGTTTGCCCCAAGCAGGAGCAATCGTGTCCAGGGTTGGGCGAAGCACACATTCTAATTGGCCATTTACACACTCAAGATGATTGATCTCCGTAGGTGTATTAAATTTCAAGTCTGTTTTTTAATAAATGCAGCTGGAGTAGCAGATGTGATAGTTCGCTTGGTGTGATAACGAGGCAGAAGGATTTTATTTATTATAGATAGCTCAAATACTAAAAGATAGTGATCTGAAATCGAATCACTTTGCGGGAAAACATCAAGGTTATCTATATTGATACCAAATGTTAATATTAGATCTAAAGTATGATTACAGCAGTGGGTTGGTCCCATCACATTCTGAGTGATACCCATGAATTCTAAGATTGACTCGAAAGCAATTTTAAGTGGATCCTGCTCATTGTCGAAGTGAATATTGAAATAACCTACAATTAAAGCCTTATCTGTTGACAGTAGTAAGCAGGAAAGAAAGTTAGCAAATTCCTGAAGAAATTCTGAATAGGGACCAGGAGGGTGGTAAATAGTGATAAGCTGAAAAGAGTGTGGTTTTGACTTCCATAACGATGGATCAGTCACATTAAGCATCAGTATTTCAAAAGAATTAGCCTTGTAATGGGATTTAGTTGTAACACTTAGCTCTTTGTCAAAAATTGTGGCTATGCCTCCCCCCAGACCATTAGGACGAGGGCAATTTGCATGACTGTATCCAGGAGGTGAGGCTTTATTTAAGGCTAAATATTCATCAGGTCTAATCCAAATTTCGGTGAGACAGAGAGCGTGTAAGCGTTTATCAGTGATCATTTCATTTACAATCACTGCTTTGTTTGTAAGTGATCTAATGTTAAGTAATCCTAGCTTTAGTCTAATGTTGTTATTTCTTTGGCAGCTATCTGTGTTTATACTAATGAGGTTATTAAAACAGACTTTTTGAGAGCATTTACGTTTAGGGACAGATGCGGGTGGTAGGGGTGGTAACAGCACAGTTTCAATAATGTGGGTTCTGGGTCAAGTCCAAGTCAAGTCAGATTTATTTATATAGCGCTTTTTACAATGGAGCATTGTCCAAAAGCAAACTTTACAATTTAGATATCTCCTAATAACTACGTCCAATCCCAAATGAGCAAGGGCCTAGGCGACAAGTGGCAAGGAAAAAAACTCCCTAGTTTAGAAGAAACCTTGGGCGGACCACGATCAAAAGGGACCCAACTCCTAGGCGGCGTAGATGATAAATCTAAGAGCGAAATATTAATTACAGTTCAATGGCCAGCCTCAACCCCCTCCCCCAGTTCGCAATACAAATGTGAAGTATTCACATCGGGGGGGGACATTAAGTGACCTGGTATGGATGATAAATCTAAGAGCGAAACTAAAGTCATGGAGTCAAAGTTCGAATAAAATGTGAAGTGTGCATCGACATTAAGTGGCCCGGGTATGATGGGGCTGGAGCTGATGACGGAAGCAGTTTGAGTGGAGCTCCAGCAGATGAACATCATGTGTGGGACTGGAACTGCAGAAAACAGAAAATGTAATTAGTTATTGATTAAGAGCACAGTGTCTATTAACAATCGCTGATGCCATGTCAATCACTGATGCCAATTGTAGCATGAGACCCGGCAGCATTAGCTATAGCAGCATAGCTAGAAAGAGGAGAACTGGTAGGAAACACAGCCAAGAGGGATCACATGAGACACTGGCAACCCCACGGGAGGCAGAAGACTGCACCCCAACGTCTCTGATCACCGTAAGACTCTTTGACTATGAACCCCCAGCTCTGCCCTTAGTCTAAGGCAAGGATGCACGAGTCAAGATCACGAGGACCGAAGCCCAGTTCAGCCAGACCGCCCACTCGACACTCCCGGCTAACGGACAAGGCAGGCAGGCCAGACATGACTGCAGGCAGGCCAGACATGACTGCAGACTCCGGCCCCAGTGACCCAAGCCATGCATCCCGGTCTAAATCTAGTCAAAAACCTGTGTAAATAAGTATGTCTTTAGCCTAGACTTAAAACTTTGGAGAGTGTCTGAGTCTCGAACGAAAGTGGGAAGTTTATTCCATAGTTGGGGGGCCATGTATGAGAGAGCTTTTCTCCCGGCTGTGACTTTTTTAATTTTAGGAACTAAAAGAAGTTCTGCATCCTGCGACTGAAGTAGACGAGTTGGATTGTAATACTCTAAGAGTTCACTCAGATAATGTGGTGCCAGGCCATGTAGAGCTTTATAAGTTATAAGAAGTATTTTGTAATCAATGCGGAATTTGACTGGTAACCAGTGCAGTGATGATAGAACAGGAGTGATATGATCAAATTTTCTAGTTAGAGTTAGCACTCGGGCAGCTGCGTTCTGAACTAACTGAAGTTTATTTATAGATTTACTAGAGCATCCAGTAAGTAAGGCGTTACAGTAATCCAACCTTGAGGTTATAAATACAAGTTTTTCTGCATCATTAAAAGAGAGGATATTTCTAAGTTTAGCGATATTACGTAATTGAAAGAAAGCAATTCGAGGGATGCTGCTAATGTGTGCATCAAAGGACAGATCTGAATC
The DNA here is from genome assembly GCA_025084515.1 of Ancistrus triradiatus. Classification (NCBI taxonomy): domain Eukaryota; kingdom Metazoa; phylum Chordata; class Actinopteri; order Siluriformes; family Loricariidae; genus Ancistrus; species Ancistrus triradiatus. Next base: position 11,787 of record JAJAGP010005174.1, read on the forward strand.
AAATGTGACACCTAAGTTTTTTACAGATGGACTGGGCAATACTGGGCAGCCATCTAGATTTAGGATAGATGTAGCCAACCTGTCTCTCACAGCCTTGGGTCCCACTAATAGAACCTCAGTTTTATCTGAGTTAAGTAAGAGAAAATTAAATAAAACATCCAATGGGGGATGGTGGTGGCATGGTACCAGCAGACAGTTGGGTTAAGCCGGTCGTCTGCGCCTGAACCCTGCTCGGATAGTCAGCCCCTAACCAATCGGGGCCATTTAAGACTATGGGCAATGTGCAGGAGATGAGAGCAGCACCCTCCCGAGTGGGATGGACACCGTCCCATCCTAAAAGGCCAGGCTTACCCTCAAAGGCTGTCCAGTTGTCTATATAGCCCATGTTGTTTTCAGAGCACCACTTGGACAGCCAGCAGTTCAGCGACCATAACCTGCTGTAGGCTTGGTCACCTCGCTGCATTGGGATGGGGCCAGAGCAGACTACAGCATCGGACATCGCCTTCGCCACGCTAGCCACCTCTACAAAATTAGCCTTAGTAACCTCTGACTGACGAAGGCGTATATCATTAGCCCCTACATGAATAACTATCCTAGAGAATCTGCGGCTCTCGAGTTCACTAAGACTCGTTACAATGTCCGGCATTCTGGCTAAGGGGATACAGAGAACTCTAGCTGCCGGTGTCCCTAAAGGGGTAGCAAGTTTCACGTGTCATAAAATAGAGTCACCTATGACCAGAGCTCTTTCAACAGGCTGCCCCCGGGGTTTTTTCCCTGAGGAGGGCAAACCTGTGGGACACATGAAAAACAGGTAAAGAGTGGTGCTCTCTGTGCCTAGCCTTTCGACTACGTTGCCAACGTCACCATCCCCGCTGCGAGACTACGCCGGGGCTCTAACTTTACACCTGTGGCATCTAGATCTGCTAAGCTAGGAGCTGAGCTAGCCTTCTCTAATGTCTGGATGTGCGCCTCTAAAACTCTAAAATCTCCTCTGTCAGACTGGCTACAAGCCTACACCTATCACAAGTAAAATTTACACTAATGACGGAGGAAGAATAGCTAAACATGCCACACTCAGCACAGGGAACAAGCACAGCAGAAGCCATGTTAGTACAATTAATGAATTAAAGGTATTTAGCTTCGGGTGGTGTTGTGGGGTGCCGAGTGAAGATATGGTCCAATGCAATGCTCGATTAAAGCGTTAATACAAGTTAAGTCAATACAAAACGTCACAAAAAAACTAAGTCTCAGAAAGAAAGTGGGAAAAGACTGTAAAAAAGTAATAAAAAAACACACTACTGCAAAAGAAGACGCAACTCTGGTAATTTGCTAATGGCTAATTACTGCAAACACAAGCCTGTACCTGAATACCTGTAAAGTTACTAAATAACGATTAGCGGCAAAAAAATATAATCTGCCGGTACGAGAATAAAATGATTAAGATGTTGTAAAAACCTACTATATATACGATTATATATGATACAGATGCGATCGGGAATTAAAATAGTTCAAAGGTAATAAGCTGCTAACAGCTACGAAACGGCGTGCGTCCTGTGTGCAATCGCGGAGAATGAGTCTGGGTTGCCAGAGCCTCGCAATCCTCGCGTCAGTTCTCTCAGCGTTCTCCAAGGGAGAAGGGAGAAGCGAAGCACTGGTCAACCACCGGGTAATCTCCCCACGACTCCCGGAAATGCTGAGTTGATGCTTTACCAGCCAGTTGTAACCCAGAATGAGGTCGTGTCTGGGAGCTGAAATAACATAAAACAAGATACTTTCCTCATGTAGCATGCCGGTGTGATGTTGGAGTTCCTGGTCTACTCCCTCACTGAGTCCTCCCCCAATATGTGTCCGTCCATGGCCATAAGCACCAGTGAGTTTAAGCATTACTGGGAGTCAGTACTTCTCCACCACAGCCCGGTTGATGAAGTTCCCGGCCACTCCCGAGTTGATGAGGGCTGACAGGAAGGCAGACTCTTAACCCCACAGTATTTGAACCCGGACATGCATGCAGTCATTGTTTATCTCAGGTAAGGTCAGATCACTCACCTCCACAGACTGTACCGCTCCTGTTTGATGAGGACAGGAAGCGCACCCGTGCCCGGTTTCAACAAAGTAGAGACACAACTAGTTCTGGAGTCTCCTGCGGCTCTCCTGTCTAGTGAGGTGGGATCCACCTAACTCCATGGGTTCAGGTTCCGTTTCCTCTGTGTCTGTGCCTCCCGAATCAATGTAGCGTGTCTTGTTCTCCCAGATCAGATTGTCAAGGGAGATAGTGTGGCAAATGTAGTTGCATAGCCCAAGGGTGGCCCCTGGCACCACCATCTCCACCTGTAACTCTGGTTGAAGACCCTTCTTAAAAATGGTGAGCAGGGTCGGCTCGTTCCATCCGCTGCTACGGTGCGGAACTCCAGCGCATAATCCACCGCCCTCCGTCTTCCCTATGTCAGGGCACATCACGTCCCTCCTCGGGATGCTTGAACACCTCTTTAAATAAGACATAAAACAACTTCTAAGATTTCAACGTGTCGCTGCTATGTCAGTCCACAATGCGGTGGCCCACTGTTTTACTCTACCAGTAAGCAAGGAGACAACAAAATGGATCTGATTGGTCTCGGTTTTGAATTATTCTGGATGGTGCTCTATATAAATGCTGCATTGCATCATAAACTCCTTGCAGGAATTCAATGTGCAATCATAGCTTTCCGGGAGGGCGACTTGTGTGTACGTAGACGTCATCTTAGGTGGAATCGCTTCCGCAGGTGTTCTGCTGGGTGCATGAGGCTCCTTGGAGATTCAGTGTGCTCCGGGAGAGGAGGAGCCGTATGTAAGAGTAGTTCCTGCATGAGCCGTGCGATCTCCTCCATCTTCTGATCCTTTGATGATTGGCTGATTTGGACAATAATCCGAGAGGCACAAGCCATGTAATATTCTGAAGGCAAAACCGGTAATCCAAAACAGACAGTAGAAATCCAACAAGTGGCGCACAAAAACCATAAACGGGTGAACAAAGCAAAGATCATACACGATCTCAATCAGCAGAAATAATGCAAAATAACACTCAGAGTCGCAGAAGAAATTGATCAGACCTTGCAAAGAACAAATGAAACTACTGCTATAAATAGTCTGTGATGACCGCCAGCCGGAAGCGGCGGTCTCAAAACTCAGGCGACAGCACACTCGGGTGGCACGGGGGCGAGCCCGCAGCCAGCTTGACAGTATGAATATTTCTTAGAGAAAGAAAGTTTATAATTGAAGATCCTTCCTTTTTCTTCTCACTTTCTCAACATCATTCAAAGAAACAAAAATATAAGAAATCTTTCCATCTATAATGATCAAAGACATCAATAGGATAACTAATAAGCTAATTATTAAACCTCTTTGAATTGACATAGGTATATTAGGGTAGTTAAACTCTAAATTGAATTGAATTGTTGCATTCAGGTTCCTGCTTGTAATGTCACTTGTCCATTTTAGTTAGAAAGTCCTTCTGGTGTTTTGACTAGTCTGTCCAAACTTTACGACATTTTGCCCAGCTGACAGACTTCCAGAGGGGGCACATCATTAGGCTGAGAGAAACATGATGGTCACTTCAACGAATTGCCCACCATCTAGGCTGTCCCGACCTAGCTGTTAGAAGGTGTTGGGAGCAGTGGTTCCATGAGAACACACACATGGCAAATAGTATACACCATTGTCTCTGCCCGGACAATATCATTTATGATTTATTATTATTATTATTATTATTATTATTATTACTATTATTATTATTATTTACATATCTGCCTGAGACAGAACTCCATGCCAGGTTTTTCAGCAATTCGACATTTCTGTCTGGGTGCTTTATTTTTTTGCCACTGAATGTATTTTATGAGATGATATACTTTTGCATATTGTATTTAGAAGGTACAAAACTTTATCAACATTGACGTCAGCAGTTTCAACTGACATGCCAGACCCCCTGAGGAAGCCAGTGAGAGAAGATGATTTATCAGTGTTTGGTGATGCCTTGGGCTCCTGGCCATGGTTGGAACTCTGCCTTTACTTGTATATCTTTAGATTGTCTTTTACATACAGACCAAATCGGGATGCTCTAAGGCACTGGACAGAACATGGCAGTGGATGGAATAGCTGTTCCAAACAACTATTGCTGCTGTGCAAGGTAAAAGAAGATGTGCTAGGTACTGCAGTGTACACCTTCTGAGAAGCACCAGAGGACTGATGAGATAAAAATAACCAACATGAATAAATATAGGTCTGGTTCTGCTGGTGGGGTATTGCAATGTTCACATATGTAAAATGAACATAGATATTACCTAAAATGCACTGTTATGCACTGATTCACCATAGGTCTAGACCTTGGATTTTTGTATAAATAAGAATGGCAGCCCCAAACTCAGATACATAAGACACGAGATTTTTTATACATATTTTATTGCTTTAGTGTCACCACAATCCTAATTCATATTATAGTGGCAGGGTATTAAATTCATAGCTATAGAAGCCAGGATGCCAGCCAATCTGAGTTCATTAAAGCCAGAACATCAAAGCAGGAAACCCAACTGTAACTCCAGTTTACTCTCCACAGTACTCAAAGCAACTTCAAAAATCATGTTATTTTCTTCAAGGGCCCACTGCAGCCCCAGAAAAATAACACAAAGTTAAAAATATCTCAAGCAAATGAAGCACAGAGTTGCCCATGAGACTGAGACTGAAACAGAAACAGTTACAGAAAAATGAATGAGACATTAGAATATTTATTATCCTTTTTCAAAAATAGTCTTAAACCAGGATTAACATGTGTTTCAAATGAGATCCCAAAGTATTAAGCCAATAACAGGAGGATTTTGCCTCTAATCAAATACCATGATGTTCTGAAGAGGCTCATTCTCTGGCTTACATAAATCAAATATTCAGAGAATGTATTATTCATTCAGAAGTGATGCTGAATTCAGATATCCATGGGAGTGGTTTCCCTTCCCTACTGCTTCACTGGTGTTAATTCATATTAATAAATGCTAATGATGAGAAGTAGAGAACAGTTTTGAAGAGAAAAGTGGTGTCACTCACTGTAGTGTTCCTCTCTCTGTCTATCTCTCTGTGTGATATTGTGTTCAAGTGTTCTAAATATGACTGCTCTATAGCAAAAACTGATAATTCCATCCACCGCTCAAATGTTTAAACACCAACTGTCATGTTTTTGTGAGATGCAGAGAACATGTCAGCATTTGTGGTCCCCACTGTAATGCATTGGGGGTTGGGGGTGTTTTGCTGGTGATGCTTAGTAAAGTTTTCTATAAAACTGAAGGCACACGGAAGCAATGTGGCTATCACACCATTTTGCAGTGGCATCATATCTGATAAGCACCTACTCAGGTGGTCATCCATTTTCCAACAAGTATACAATTCTAAGCACATGTCGAGTGGGACTGTGGTAGCCTAGCCGTTAAGGTACTGGACTATGGACCAAAAGGTCCAGGGTTCAAATCCCACGTCTGCCACTGTTGAGTCCTTGAGGAGGCCCTTAACCCACAATTGCTTAGATTGTAAGACTGTATCAATTGTAAGTCGCTTTGGATAAGGGCGTCTGTTAAATAATGTAAATGTAAATGTCGAGGTTGTGTAAAAATGAATTTGCAAACAAGAAAAGAGAGAAGGTGCGGCGACAGAGGACCTGGTACAAACAATCACCAAATCTGAACCTTGTTAGAGCTGGTTTGGGACAAGTCAGACCGAAGAGTCTGACAAGGCAGAGTCAGACCGAAGAGTCTGATAAGGCAGTTTGTCTCTAGAATTTGTGGGAACTCTATCAGGACTGTTGGAGATGCATTCCAGATGGCTACCTCAGGAGGTTGGTTGAAAGAATGCACACACCACAAGGGCGCTTTGATGACAGCATCAGCTTCAAAATTAGATCATTTTGGTCACTGAGCTCTTCTCGTGAATACTGATATATTTGATATGTATGACTTTATTGCTCTAAGGCCTTTTCTTGCAACTGTCAGATGACTAAAACAGTTAAAAAGAAAAATGCAATTAAAGCAGGTGAGTAAATACAGTGGTACCTTGATTCTCGACCACCTCAGAACATGCTGAATTCAGTTCTCAGTGCAATTTGACTATAAAAATGTATCTCGGTTCTCGTCGTTTGCTCGAATCATGATTCATGAGTCAGTGCACAGTAATTCAGATTCACAATATCCGTTGCTCAGTGAAGGTCATAAACAGTCTATTTTCATAACAGTCTACAGTACTGTATTCTTAGTGCAAATAAGTCTCTATGGGTCCTAAAAATGTTGGTATTGACAGCAAACTGATAGAGAAACAGGAACTGAATAATCCAGAACACATCCTGCAGTTAGCATTAGCAGCTATGCTAGAGCCCTGAGTTAACCAATAGAGTAAATGCTTTGTTTTCACTTTTTACTTTTAATCCATTACTCACCTAATTACATGAGATTTTCCAACACTTTATTATAAAATAATTTTTGCGTTAAAGATTTTGGCCAACTGTAGTTTAATGTAAGTGTTTTAAACATAAACTTACTTATCATTACTTATCACAGGCTCTGCTATGATACAGTATAGACCACTCTACTCGTTAAACTCATCAGTTCATCAGTACATTTAACTTATGATAGATTTGTTTATAACATTTGTTTGTAAATCAGGGAGTACAATACAACTCCATTAATGCATATAATACCTTATTCAGTGTGGATTTTCTGGGTGTCTGGAACAAATTAATTCAATTTACATTATTCCTTGTGGGAACAATGTGGTGGGACAAGCCTTCTGGAACAAATTAATTATAAATGATAAATTAGTGCCAAAGTATCACTGTACTACATTTCTTTGTCTCTTTATCTAGGTGTTATCCTGCTTGGTTGTAGGGTTGGCTTTTTGGCATTGTTGCCTTCATTTTACATGGTCTGGTGCTTCCACTTTGAAGTTTTTGTTTCTATATTTTTGGCCAACACTCTGCTCCATATAATACCACTGGTATGATGACCTTTCCATTGATTCCATTGATGGGGTTTTGCTAGCCATCCAAACTGTATTTTTTAATAATACTACAATATTCTACTGAAATGCATGAAGTTTGAAACATGCACAGATTTTTTTAAATAATGCACATACATAATATGTTGACAACCAACAATGGACACGGTGTTTTATATACTATTCACTGTGTACAAACATGTCATTTGTCACCAACAAAGACAGTTTTAATGTCTTTGCAAAATGAAGCTCAATTGATTTTTCTTAACCCACAATCTAACATGTTATGCTTTATTTTATTTTTGTTATATTTTGATTATGTCAATCATTTGAGTGAAAAGGAACTCTTTCAAAAGGGGGCCATTACCAAGATAGTCCTGGTACCAATGGTTAAAACAGGTAGCATACAGTTTTGATTTTATCAGTGTTTTTAAAAATGCAAAGGCTCAGAAGGATTAACGCTGAATTTAGATTAACATTGTAAAATCAGCAAGTGGGATAAAATCTAATGCATGAAGAGTGAGTAAAGATTAATGTTGCATCTAGTTTTCTAGCTTGTTATTAAAAGCTGGCACCCACATGCATATGCTCACATTTTACCCAGTAAAGGATTTAAAATGCCAGCAGGAACAGGTGGTTAGCTCTCTATGTCACTTTAGGCATGCATGTACATGATTCTCTTCCTATTAATCACACACAAGATCTCCAAGCCTGTTATAGCTATTACGTTGCTTTGCAAAATATTACAAAAATACAAATATGGACTGGCATTACACAGTGATGCCCAAAGTAAGCATCCAAATTATGGCCACTTATCCTTGGTCAAGGTCATGGGGTAGCATCTGGATCCTAACCTGGAATTCACTGGGCAAAGGTAGAAGTACATCTCGGACAGTTAACCAATCCACTACAGGGTTTTGTAAGTGCACTCCACAATCTTCATGTTCCAAGCTCCTCCAGGACCACAGGAACTGCTGTTTCTAGTAGCTGTCTCTTACTTTTCAATAAACCAGTCAAGTCAAATTAGCACTATATGGAACTCTATATTGTGCGTGCGTGCGTGCGTGCGTGCGTGTGTGTGTGTCTGCACATGTTCATTTATCTAGCTTAGGGTCACTTCCTGACAGAATCTCATTACACTGGGTTATATAAAACAGGTTTTGCACATTATGCATATACACTCACCAGCCGCTTTAATAGGTACACCTGTTCAATTGCTTGTTAGCGCAAATATCTAATCAGACATTGGTAGCAGACTTTGTATCTTGCATTAGAGCCTAGAATGATGTTACAAAATATAATTTCCTTGTGTTTATTACACTGCCAATTTTTTACATAAAATAAGAGCTGAAAACTGTTTTGGAAAAGATCATGGCTTGTGAGCTGTACATGGACATTAAATAGCTATAAAAGAGCCATTACTTTGTAAATGGGGCTGGAAAAGAATACTCCACTGATTGAATTGTGATGTGCAGTGTCATTGTAATAACGAACTGAAGTATAGTGGTCAATGTGACATTCATGACCATACTCAGGGAGAAACACTGCAGCATTTTTCTTTGCTGTCTGAATGAAGCTTATTTCTTCAATAATGACCTTTAGACATTTGTAAATTATGAGATACACCTCATACTGTATCAGATATGGTGATAAAGGAGAGCATGATTTTTAAAAGAAAAGAAGTTTTATGTTTTTGAGGAAAATCATAGAACCGAAAAAGATGTGCTGTTTTCTTTTTCTTTTTATTATTTATTTTTATTGAGGAATAGAATAAACATAATATCAAACAAATAACAGTTCAACAATAGCTTAAATAGTATGTCACAGAGGTTAACAAACCTATGGTATAAACATCCTCAAAGATTTTTTTCCCAAATTTTAAACCTTTAAAATTAACCCAACCTCTAACAACCCCACACTCACATACACCCAACCACACACACACACACACACACACACACACACACACACACACACACATACACACACATACACAAAAAGACATCGGACGAGGGAGGTCAGTCAGCCGGCACTGCATCAAGTGTGTTGAAATAAGAAAAAAAAGAATCCCATTTTAAATAAAATTTGGCAGTATTGCCTTTTAAAGTATGTCGAATTTTTTCCAATCTCAAAAAGAATAAAAGGTCATGAAGCCAACGTGAGATTGCAGGTGGTCTAATAGATTTCCACAAAATTAAAATGCAACGTCTCGCCAATAGGGAGGTAAAAGCCAAAACCTCCTTCTGAACCAGAGTAAGAGAGCAGGATTCAGGTGCATGTCCGAATAATGCCATGGCAGGACAGGGTGAAATCTCAATACCCAAAACTTTGGAGATTATGTCGAAATAATCAGCCCAGAATTTGGTAAGTGAGGGGCAAGAAAAGAACATATGACTCAGATGGCATGGAGAGCCAGAGCATCTGTCACATTGATCTATAAAGGAGTCTGGATAGAATTTTGAAAGGTGAGATTTGGACCGATGGAGCCTATAAAGAACTTTAAATTGTATGAGCTGAAGTCTGGCACATGGCGCACTGACACGTACATTATTAACGGCAATTTTCCCACCACCCATCTGAAAATTCAAGCCCTAGTTCGTCTTCCCAAGTTCTCTGATTTTTTATAGGGGATTTTACCTCCCAGGACATAAACATTGTATAAATTTTGGAAATAAGAGATTTACACGGACAGGACACAGTCAGAAATTCTTCCCAGGGCTGTACGTCGGGAAGACACGGATAATTTGCAAAATGTGCAGCTACAAATTGTCGCACCTGAAAATAACGAAACAGGTGAGAAGGTGGCAAGTGAAACTCATCAGATAGTTGAGAGAAACTACGAAACATGCCGTCTTTGTACAGATCTCGTACTGACTTAATGCCCCGATCAAACCACAGATTAAAGGCTGTGTCGCTTATTGCAGGAGGGAACAAGTGATTATTTAATATAGGCATTCTCGTGGATGAAGACCTAAATTTGAAATGACCCCTGAACTGAAACCATATACGTAAAGTAGACAGAACTAATGGGTTTTTGGAACATCTTGAGAGTTTGTAGGATAAGGGAGAAGTAAGTATCGAGAGAACAGAATGTGGAGAACAGGAATATATCGTTCCAGCTGAACCATTGCACTCCGGCATATGTAGCCATACAATATCTTCTGAATAGGGGGGGGGGCGACCAGTAAAGTAATAAAACAGGAGGAAATTTGGGGAGCGGCTAAATCACCATCTGTTCCTAAATTTTGTAGTAGTAGAAGTGTTCCTCACTCTAGGCAACTTACCATCCCAAATGAAATCAGTAATGCATTGATCAAGGGATTAAAAAAAAATTTTGGGGCAGCATAAGTGGAATGTTCTGAAACAAAAACAAAAACCTGGGCAGGACATTCATCTTAATAGCATTAATTCTGGCTATCAAGGACAAGGGAAGTGATTTCCATCTCAGTAGATCCAGTTTGAGTTTGCTTAATAAAGGGCCAAAATTATTGTCAGAGGGACTGCAGAGTGGAGGAGACATAAATCCCTAAATATTTGAATCCTGTTGGAGCCAGCTTAAAGGGAATGACCGACTGTTTAAGTGTCCGTGCTAATGAGTTAACTGGATAACATTGACTCTTCTGTAAATTCACTTTATACCCCAAAAAGGAGCCAAAGCTCTTTAAAAGTGACAGAATTGGAGGGAGACTACGTACTGGATCGGTAACATACAATAGCAGGTCATCAGCATGTAACGATAATTTTAACTCTATACCTGAACGAAATATTCCCTGAAAAGAGACAAGAGATTTCAGCGCAATTGATAATGGCTCAATGGCAAGGGCAAACAGCAAGGGTGACAAAGGGCACCCCTGCCTGGTTCCACGTGACAAGGGGAAATAGTCTGACTGGACACCGTTAGTATAAACACTGGCATTAGGAGAGGAATATAATAATCTGATCCATGATACAAATTTGTCACCAAATCCAAATTTTCGTAAAACTGCAAATAAATAGTTCCATTCAACTCGATCAAATGCCTTCTCTGCATCCAAAGAAATAACAACTTCTGGAGCAGAAGAGGAAGAATTCACAGAGATGGCATTTAGAAGTGTGCGAACATTGAAAAAAAGCTGACGTTCTTTAATAAATCCATTTTGATCAGTTGAGACTATACCTGGAAGGATATTTTCTAAACGTAACGCCAAGACCTTAGCCAGAATTTTGACATCAACATTCAGCAAGGACAAAGGTCTATATGAAGCACAGGCAGTTGGGTCTCTATCATTTTTTAAAAGAAGAGATATAGATGCCTGAGTCACGGTTGGTGGCAAAGCCCCAGACAATACGGATTCGTTATAAACTTCTAATAGAAGAGGGATTAGTTTGTCTTTAAATGTCTTAAAGAATTCAGCAGGGAATCCGTCGGGGCCTGGTGCTTTATTGGTCTGCATGGATTTAATCACAACCATGACTTCTTCTAAATGTAAAGGTGAATCTAAATCACTAGCCACCCCGAAATCAACAGTTGGAAACGTCAAACCCTCTAAAAACTCAGGCATATCATCTGCAATATATTCTGTGTTGTACAAATTGGAATAAAATAACCTAAAGTTTGTATTAATCACCAATGGGTCTGTGCACATCTGACCACTTGTCACATCCGTTATTCGAGGGATCAGACGTGATGCAGCCTGTCTTTTAAGCTGATGGGCCAAAAGTCTAGAAGATTTGTCGCCATGTTCATAATAATTACTGCGTGTATGAAGCAATAATTTCTCTGCTTCAGTTGTGGTGAGAAGATTAAATTTAGTTTGCAAATCAAGACGCTGTTTAGTAGAACTGGTAATGGATCTATAGCATTGCGTTTATCTAAATCTGCAATTCGTACTGTTAAGGTTTGCAATTCAGATTCCTGTAGTCTTCTAGAATGTGCAGTATAGGAAATGATCATGCCACGCAAATAGGCCTTAAGAGTTTCCCAAAGCAAGGAATATGAAATAGTGTCGCTCTTATTTATAGTGATAAAGTCGTCAATTGAGTTGGCAATATATGTAATAAATGCTTCATCTGATAATAATAATGAATTAAATCTCCAAGGGGATGAAAAAGAGGGACTTCTAGAAAAGTTGATATCCTTGGAGAGAGGAGCATGATCAGATATGATTATAGGGTGATAATTAACAGAACTAACTCCGGGAAGAAGAGAGCCATCTACGAAAAAATAATCAATACGAGAATAGGTCTGATGTGGATGTGAGTAAAATGAAAACTCTTTATTGGTAGGGTTTTGACGTCTCCAAGGGTCGATAATGGCGTTTTTTGTGGTGAAGTCGGAAACTGTCTGAGTGAGACAAGGTACGGGGATTTGAATGATCTAATGCCGGATCAATTATACAATTAAAATCACCACCCAGTATTAACAAATGGGTATTTAAAGATGGAAAAGAGCTAAAAACTTTAGCCATAAAATTGGGGTCATCAAAATTTGGAGCATAAATATTAGCCAGCAGAACTGGGGTATTGAATAGAGAGCCTCATAGAATCAAATATCTGCCATTTGTATCTGCCTTTACTTCATCGGCCACAAACCGAATCCCTCTTTTGACCATAATTGCAACTCCCCTACTTTTTGAATTAAATGTAGAATGGAAGGTTTCATCTATCCAGGAGCATTTTAACCTAGAATGATCACTGTTTTGAAGATGGGTCTCTTGTAAAAATATTATGTCAGAGTTTAAACGTTTTAAATGAGTGAATACCCTTAATCGTTTAACTGCATTATTTAAGCCCTTAACATTCCAACTAGTAAATCTCACAGAGGCTCCAGTCCTTAACTTATGAGCATGAGAATCTGACATTTGGTTATTAACAACAGAGAGTACAATAAAAGCAGCGCCGACTGAGAAGGGGGAAGGGGAAAAACACACACATACACACACTCACACACATACACACGAACACACCAACCTAAACCCGCCCACAAAAAATATCCCACCCAAAGTCCTCCAAACAACCCAACTTGAGGACTAGTAAGGCCCAACCAGGAGCCCACTTCAAAAACACCATACTCCCGGATGCACACCATGGTTTAACAGACAGAACCCAAGGTATTTATATACCTTCATAACTGTACCGAAACTACTAGCAGCTTAAAGTTACCCGAGTAACGTGCAAACATGGCTAAACAGAGAAGTCCCAAACACAAACAGTCTTACACTGTACGACTAAACAGTAAATAGACCGATTAAAAATATGAAAATAAAAACAAAGATAGCGCCATAAAGAATATAATAATAATAATAATAGTGAAAAAATAAAGAAAAGACCTTAAAAATAAAAGTCAGTCAACGCGGCCCAACACTCCGCTCTACTGGTCCAAACATTGAGGTTACCTAGATATGGAATCCACAAAAGTCATGGCCTCCTCCGGTGCGGTAAAGTCACGATGTTTACCATCATGAGTTATCCGGAGTCGAGCTGGGAAGAAAAGTCCGACTTAACTCCTTCCATATCGCGGAGCCACTTACGAACGGCATTAAAAGCAGCTCAAGCTTTGGCTGTTTTACTAGTATAGTCGGGGAAAAACAGAGAGAGTCATGCCCGAAACCGCTATCCGCTGCTGTCGCCTGGCTTTGTTTAGAACGTTCGCGCAGTCTTCATAATAATGTAGTCTCGCCACTACTGCGCGTGCAGGCTGACCGGGTTTCGGTGTGGGTGCTAATGAACGATGCGCTCTGTCCACCACCGGACACTTCTCCATAGAAAAAGCATCCTTAAGAAGTTAAGATACATTATCTGTGGTGAGGGAAAACGACCCGTCTTCGGGAATACCCACAATTCGGAGGTTCTGGCGTCGCGACCTCGCCTCCAGATCCTCACACCTCGTGTCCAATCTAGCCATTTCTTTAGTTAGAAGTTCCACTTTGTTCTGCAGCACCGCCGTGTCATCCGTACATACAGAGAGAGAGTGTTCCATGTCAGACACAGTGACTTTCACACTTGTCAACTCAGACCTGAGCGCCGCAAAGTCCCGCGATAGTTCAGCCTTCATGTTTTGAAGTTCCGTCCTAATCTTCCCGTAATGATCGTTTAGGACAACCTGGAGTTCAGATACCACCGTGCGAACCAACTCGGACCTTAATGAATCGATGTCGGTAATGGAGGCGGGTGCAGCGCGAGCCGGAGAATCCGCTGGCGATGCAGCGGCCTGTAGCGCAGGCCTAATGAGCGACTACGATGAACTCACCGTTTTACTCGTTTTCGGAGGCATTATAACGTTCTCAGCAGTCACAAACAGAACTGCTTCAAATAATAAACAGCCAGGATACAAAAAAGCGAAGTAAAAGTATGGTACAGCAATATAATTACACTTTCCCTGGGAGCGCCACCAAACACACACCTACTCCATGCTGTGTCAAACCGGAAGTCGATGTGCTGTTTTCTAGCATGCCCTGATAATGGTCTGCTATAGTGTAGTTAACCAGTAATCTTCTTTAAATAACTGCTTGAATCAGAGAATGGTCATATTATTGTCAGGGGTGCCACCGTTGGCCGCTAGGGGTAGCTTTGAGCTACCTTTGCCGGTGACATCCCTGGCAGCTTCTGTAATCAGCCTCCTCGTCAGTAAAGTTTCTGATTACAGCCTAATGATCCTCAGCTGCTGCCTTTGGCTATTTAAGCGCATTGCCACAGGCAGTAGCTGGCGGATCATTCGACCCTGGCACGCTCCGTAAGCCCCGATCCTTGCCAAAAAGGACTCGCTGGCAAAGCGTGCTCAAAGAGACCTCACACGTCTCACAGAGACCTCACACGTCTCTTTTTTTGCTCTTTTTAGAGCTTCCGCGCTGCTTCCCTTTATTTCTGCTTTTGTTTTCTGGATTTATTTATTCAGGGTTTAGTTTTGGTAAGTATTACTGTACCGTGAAGGAGTACACGATTAGTAGCGTCGGGAGAGACGTGAGGGTAAAATCATAGTAGGGAACCTTAGGCAGTTGTAGAAGAAGTGTTTTTTGCGCTGTGTTTTATTCCACCAGCTCCTATGCGCTGCCTGTTCCCGCATCTCCGGCGCTGCTCGCTATAACTGCGGCTACGCTATTCCCTCCCGCTTGCCTTGTGTGGAGCTGCCACGCAGTGTATGCAGCTCGCATATTCGCCTGCTTTTGCAACCACACACAGACTTTCATTGTTGCTGGATGTATCCTATTGTGTTTCTTTGATATTATTTAGCTTTAATTTTGTTTAAGTTAATTTCAGTTCAATAAAACCATCGGAGCTAACTGCAAATGGTCCGTCCCTTCTTATTGGTTTTTGGGGCGTTAGTCATTTTATGAAATGGCGCAACCAACGTTTAACAGAATGTTCCGCCAGCCAGGGGGAACACCAGCGCCCGCAGCGGCTCCGGGAACCTCAACATACTGGAGCGTTCCCAACAACCGTAGACGGAGGGAGTTCGATACCGGGTCGGCAAGCGGCTGGCTTTTGGGAGCAGTATTTCAGTGGACGCTGGCCTGCACTGATGGCTTTTTCCCCTCACACTGGAATTCTCTTACTCATCAGGCCGAGGATTTCGCTTATCTCAGGCTGGGATTTTTCTATTCTCGTTGCCCCGACGGTTTTTTCCATACGACATGCCCTACCACACATCGCCCAGCCCTCGCCGTCGTAAAGTCGGCGTTCAGCCAGGGGTTTCAAACAGTCTTACAGTGCGCATAGCCTGTTTTGACCCTCAGCAATATTCACTGCCCCCGAACTATCAGGGTCTTTTGAGATTACGCAATGGATTGCGGGAGGTTACAGGAATATGTGGTCTGAATTTCGTTACCCTGCCACACCAGAGAGGCCTGCAGGACAGATCCTCATGGAGCCCGCAGATCAGGGCTCAAATTATGATGTGGAATGACTGTGCTCCTTCCCACCCGCATCTTCTTTGACAACTTATCGAGCGGGCTGGCCAGATAGGCGGAGACCCGCCTCAATCGCGTGCGAGGAAAAGAGGGCGGTAGTATTCCTTTAGGCAAAAGTAACATGCGCTCCCATGCCAGGGTCTATAGCCGCCACTAAGCCCGGTCATCCCAAGCGTGAATACACGCTCAAGTGGAAGAGTGAGCGCACCACGCGCACCCCGTGGTGGAAAATGGGCTCGCTGCGCTTTCAAGCTCCGCACAGGAGGCAGTCAGACCAGTGCCTGCGGATTATGGCGGCCCCCTTAGTCTGTTACCTCGCCGCCGCGCACACAAGCCCCGTGTTTGGAGCGCGAAAGGACTCCACGGTGTGTTTTTTTTTTCTGGAAGTTCGCGCCGCCTGGCCCCGTACAGAAAACATTATGAGACTCTTTAGCCCCGTGTTCAGCACAAGGCTCCACGGAGAGGCTTACCGTGTCGCCTAGCCCCGTACGCGTACTAAACGCTCAAGCGGGAGAGTTGAGCGCACTGCGCCCCCCAGGTGGTGATACCTGGGCGTGACGCACTTTCAGATCGACACCGGCGGCTAGTCAGGCCCAGTGCCTGAGGTGTATGGCGCTCCCCTGGGCTGTATTGGGCCGCAGCTGCACCACAAGCCCCGTGTTGGAGCCATACCGGCTCCACGGAGAGGCATTATAGCGCAGCTGCCACCGTACAGGAGGCCATTGAGCCAACTACCCCCAGTTGAGGCAAGAAAAGGCTCCAGTCTGGGTGTTTAGCGCCAACACCGGTCGTTCCGACGACCCTGCGCCCGATTACGGGTCACTTAGACTCGATCCTGCGGCCATTGACTCTTGCAGGAGCGCAACACTTCAACCTCAGGGAGCCCTCGGCAACGGGGCTAAGGCCGATTCTCTAGGGACCCCTGGTTGCTGGTACTTAAACAAGGAGACCAGGTCAGTCCAGATTGGTAGGAGACTTGTAACACCCTGCTGGTAATTCGCTTCAATGACCAGGGTCCTTAAGCGCTTTTGTACAGGCGCTTCTTAATGAGGAGGGTTGAGCGAGCTGGATCAGCGCGAGCCACCCTCCTTATTATGGGAGCTGTAGACCTGGCCATTGAGCGGAGTTTCGCCTCCGTAAGTCCCATGGTGGGTCTTTAAGGTCACCGAGGGCCCAAACCAAGTCTCGAACTGAGCAGCAAGCTCCTTTTTAGGGATACCCGCCCGTGGACCCCGTCATAGGGCGCACCCTAGCGCCGCCTAGGCTCCCACAACTGAGCAGGCCAAGCTTCGTATATGAGCTCTGCCACCTTGTTGACCCCGTACTCGGGCACGTAACGCCGCCAAGGTCCGAACCTGAGAGCCAAGCTCCGTTCTAGAGCTCGCCGCGTTCCGTTGACCCCGTACTGGGCACATAGGCTGACGAGTCTCGAACCTGAGCATCCCAAGCTCCGTTTAGGATCGCCGCACCAGTTTGACCTGTACTCGGACCACATAGCGCCGCTAAGTCTGAACCTGATGCAGCTAAGCTCCGTTCTAGAGTCACCGCGCCTGTTGACCCCTTACGCGGGCACGTAACGCCGCCTTACGTCTCGAACATGAGCAGGCCAGCTCCGTCTACGAGCTAGCCGCACATGTTGACCCGTATCGGGCGCTAACGCCGCCATTCCAACCTGAGCAGCAGGGCCTCACGTTCTAGAGCTCGCAGGTCCGTTGACCCCGTACTTGGGCACATAGCGGCTGTGGCGAGCTCGAACCTGAGGCAGCCAGCTCGTTCTAGAGCTCAACGCGCACGTTTGACCCCCGTACTCGGGCCAATAACGCCGCAATCTCGAACAGAGCTATTACGGCTCCGGTTCCAGGGGCTCGTTGCGCCTTTTAAACTTCCGCACGTGGGCCGTTTCAGGACCACGTGTTCAGTGGTTAGGCGCTCACTCCGGCCATGTGCTGGGTCCGCCGGCATGCAAGCCCGTGTTCGAGCACTAAAGACTCCACGGTGAAAGCAGTTGCGAGCCTGGCCCGTACAGGAGGGCCTTATGCACCATTAAAGCCCGTGTCGAGAACAAAGGCTCCACGGAGAAGGCTCTTACGCGCAACCTCGTCGATTGTTCACGAGCGCACTGAGACGCTCAATGGAAGGTACGAGGCGCACAGCGGCCCACCAGCTTTGGAATTGGGCTCGAGCACATTTGAAGCTTCCGCACCTGGCGTCAGACACGTTGCTGAGCATTTGGAGACACCCCTCGGCAATGTACCTGGTTTACCACGCAAGTTGGGACTGTTGTTTGAGCAGCAAGATCCACGGTAGTGACACTCAGCGTTGCCCGGCCCGGTGACAGGTGCTCTTGTGCAACCTACCAACGCAGTACTGAGCAGGAAAGCTCACGACCTGGGTATTCTGGCACACAGGTGTTGCCGACGACCCCTGTGCCTCGGTATTTAGACCGCTTCTGCCGCAGCGGATCGTTGATCACGATCCCGCGCCTCGGTCAAGACCGACACTGCGCCGCAGATCTCGGGGTAACGATCCCACATCCTGGTCACGCGACAGATAAATGCGTCGACACATGAGTAGCTAATTGTGGCAAATGACAATGAGTAATGGCATCTTGAGATTGGCAGATCCTGGACCAGGAATTTTTGTTGGACGATAAGAAAATGGGGGGGGGGTGGGGGTGGTACTGTCAGGGGTGCAACGTTGGCGCTTAGGGGTAGCTTTGAGCTACTTGGCGGTGACGGTGGTTGGACATCCTGGCAGCTTCTTTAATCAGCCTCCCTTGGCTACAGTTAAAGTTGGCTGATTAAAGCCTTAATGATCCTCAGCTGCTGCACTTTGGCTATTAAGCGAATTGCCACAGGCAGTAGATGCGGGGATTCATTCGACCCTGGCAAGCTCCGTAAGCCACGAATCCTTGCCAAAAAGGACGCGCTGGCAAAGCCGATGCCAAAAGAGACTCTCACACGTCTCAAGTACCTCACACGTCTCTTGTTTTGCTCTTTTGAGTCCGCGCTGTCCCCTTTATTTCTGATGTGTTTATGGCTTCATTTATTAGGGTTAGTGGAATACTGTACTCGTTGATGAAGGAGTACACGATTTCGTAGCGTCGTGGAGACGTTGAGGTAAAATTCATCGTAGGGACAGTAGGCAGTGTAGAGAAGAAGTGTTTTTTGCGATGTTTTTGTTTTTATTCCACCAGGCTCCTCGCGCCGCATGCTTTCCGCTATCCCGGGCTGACCGCTCTAACTGCGGCTCCGCTCTCCCTCTCCCCGCTTGGCTTGGGTGGAGCTGCTTTGAAGCAGCCAGCCTGGGTGTGCGCGGTGCGCCGCAGCCTGAGTGTGAGTGTGTGCGCGCGGCTCTGACGCAAGCAGAGAGGGATTCCCATCGCTTCTTTCGTTCCCGCTCTTTATTTCATAGGGCGCCGTACGTCCGTGTGTGTGTATGCAGCTCGCATATTCGCTGCTTTTGCACACACACACAGACTTCATTGTTTATGTTATTTATCCTATTGTGTTTTTATTTAGTTTAATTTGTTTAAGTTAATTTCAGTTCAATAAAACCATCTGGAGCTAACTGCACTTGGGTCCCGTCCTTCTTATTTGGTTTTTGGGGTTCGTCATTTTTCTAAATGGCGCACCCCCGTAACAATTATGAGTGCATGCAACCATGTTCAATTGCATTAATTCACAACAAATGAGAACATTTCCAATTGATCATTTACTGAGGAGAGTAAATGAGAGTTCACAAAAACTCCATATATTGCACTGGATTATTTCCTTTTTTACACACTTCATATTGTGTTACTTCAGGAATAATAAGGAAAAATCCCAGCCTTGATATTTGTCCTCTTTGTGACTCTTTTATTAACACCATTTAAATGCTGTTATTAAACTGGACTCGTGTCTCATACCACGTGTTGACAACACGCTGGACTGGGCTGCTGAGTCACAGAGGTTTAACTTGCTGGAGCCTGTGATTTTGATCAGTAACAAATCGTGGAATTTCAAGCAATGTATTTATGCAGTTTGGACTTCTTGCACATTCAAGCAACTTACGGAGCAAGTGTTCATGGATGTTCACGAGGTATGGGTATGACCACAGACCCAACAAAAGTCAGAGCAGTTCAGTGATGGCCAACGCTGGCCAACATCAAGCAGCTCTGCAGCTTCCTGAGGCTGGAGTTGTACTACCCAGTCTTCGTTTGGGGCATCGCTGGCACTTCGCTGCACTGCTCTACCACCTCACAGCTAGAAGCAAGGCGGTCTGAAGAGGCAGAGGAGACATTTCAGTACCTCCTGGCCACATTGACCATAGCGCCTGTTCTCACACTCCCTCTAACTGGCTCCTTGCTTACGGGGGACACTAGTACCAGTAACAGGAATGTACTGTCTTTGCAGCCTCCCTGGTCAGCAGTGAGGTGGGCCTGACACTCTTGGTGGCTCTCAGCATGCATTAAAGGTATAACATACTAGTTTGTTTTGTCTTATTCTTAGGGTGATAGTGCATTATGTGTGCTTGTTAGTGTTTATTGCTATATGTGTTCCACATGCTTATTTTGTTAGGTTATGTGTTTGCAGCTAGTATGTGGTTTTGGAATTTGCCCTACCATATTGGAGAACACTTGTCAAAGCGTACTTTCCTCACTGTAAGTTAAGTTTTGTACCATTTACAGCTTCTGTCAGAGCTCATTTCAGTGCATGCTGGTGAGTTTCTAAATAAAGCTTCATTATCAGCAATAATGCTGGTGTGCCTGCTTCTTCTTCAATGCGATGCTTCTAAGTGGATATTTGAGCGCGGGCAAAAATGTAAATGGAGAAGGTCTGGATGGTTGGATGAAAGTGATATTCAGTGATGAATCATAAATCTGCATTGGCTAAGGAGAAGGTACTGGAATTTTTGTCTGTTGCCGTTCTAATGAAATGTATAAAGATGACTCTGTGAAGTAAATAATCAAATTTTATTACTCATTTACGATATGGGGTTGCTTGTCAGGTAAAGGACCAGGAAGATTAGCAATCATTGTCAGTCAAGGCACACATGAACTCATGAAGTAATGCTTTAATAATACTGAACATTCATGTTCTACCTTAATTACTACATGAATTGATGTATAGCTGCTGCATGAAGGCATGTATGAGTTATGCTCACTGTATGCATATTCATGATAACTCATAGATAGATAGATAGATAGATAGATAGATAGACAGATTTAACTTTATTGTCATTGCTCAGTACAAGTACAGTGCAACAAAATGCAGTTAGCATCTACCAGAATAAATGTAAACCAAGGAATATATGAAAATATATCTGTAGATAATATATACAAGATATAAACAGAGTTGTAGATTTATATACATATGCATACGTATATACATATACACACCTATACAGTGGTGCTTGAAAGTTTGTGAACCCTTTAGAATTTTTTATATTTCTGCATAAATATGGCCTAAAACATCATCTGATTTTCACACAAGTCCTAAAGGTAGATATAGAGAACCCAGTTAAACAAATGACACAAAATATTATACTTGGTCATTTATTTATTGAGGAAAATTATTCAATATTACATATTAGTGAGTGGCAAAAGTATGTGAACCTTTGCTTTCAGTATCTGGTGTGACCCCCCTGTGCAGCAATAACTGCAACTAAACGTTTTCTGTAACTGTGGATCAGTCTTGCACACCGACTTGGAGGAATTTTTGCCCATTCCTTCGTACAGAACAGCTTCACCTGTGGAATGTTGGTGAGTTTCTTCACAGTAACTGCTCACCTCAGGTCCTTCCACAACATTTAGATTGAATTAAAGTCAGGACTTTGACTTGGCCTTTCCAAAACATTTCCTTTGACTTGGCCTTTCCACAGACTTTATTCTTCTTTAACCATTCTTTGGTATATCAACTTGTGTGCTTAGGGTCGTTGTCTTGCTGCATGACTCACCTTCTATAGAAAATCCGTTCATGAACAGATGTCCTGACATTTTCCCGTAGAATTCTCTGATATAATTCAGAATTCATTGTTCCATCAATGATGGCAAGCCGTCCTGGCCCAGATGTAGCAAAACAAGCCCAAACTATAATACTACTACCACCACCATGATTCACAGATGGGATAAGGTTCTTATGCTGGAATGCAGTGTTTTCCTTTCTCCAAACATTTTTTTTAAACCAAAAAGTTCTATTTTGGTCTCATCTGTCCACAAAACATTCTTCCAATAGCCTTCTGGCTTGTCCATGTGATCTTTAGCAAACTGCAGATGAGTGGCTTTCTCTGCAACCCTGCGATGCACACCATTGTTGTTCAGTGTTCTTCTGATGGTGGCCTCATGAACATTAACATTAACCATGTGGGAGAGGCCTTCAGTTGCTTAGAAGTTACCCTGGGGTCCTTTGTGACCTCGCCAACTATTAAACGCCTTGCTCTTAGACTGATCTTTGTTGGGCGACCACTCCTGAGGAGGTTAGCAATGGTCTTGAATATCCTCCATTTGTGCACAATCTGACTGTGGATTGATAGAGTCCAAACTCTTTAGAGATGGTATTGTAACCTTTTTCAACCTGATGAACATCAACAACTCTTTTTTCTGAGGTCCTCAGAAATCTCCATTGTTTGTGCCATGATGATTTTATTCTTTAAATAAAACAGGGTGCCCACTCACACCTGACTGTCATCACATTGATTGAAAACACCTGACTGTCATTTCACTTTTAAATTAACTGCTAATTCTAGAGGTTCACATACTTTCACCACTCACTAATATATAATATTGGCTCATTTTCCTCAATAGATAAATGACCAAGTATAATATTTTTGGTCTCATTTGTTTAACTGGGTTCTCTTTATGTGCTTTTAGGACTTGTGTGAAAATCTGATGATGTTTTAGGTCATATTTATGCAGAAATATAGAAAATTCTAAAGGTTTCACAAACTTTCAAGCACCACTGTACATAATATTCATAGATAGGTGTGTAGATAGTTATGTACAATAATGTGGGCACGAGTCTGATGACGAGTATCAATAGTGTTAGTGTGTGTAGTATTGTAAGGGTTGTGTGGAACTCAGTAGTGTAATTTATAAAGAATCGGTTCCTGAGCCTGCTGGTTCTAATACGGATACTCCTGTATCTCCTCCCTGATGGCATGAAGTTATATTGTGTGTGGCTGGGGTGAGAGAAGTCCCTGATGATGCTCTGTTCTTTTACGCACACAGCATTAGTGGTGAATGTATTAGGAGTCATGCTTGGGCCGCTAGAGGCGAGCGTTGTTGACTCACTATTGACGGCATGAGCACTTTTGCCAGCCCTGATGTGGCGTTATTCGGGTAAGTGGCAACATCTGTTGTTGGGACTATATAAGCAGACCTTGTAGCCCACACAGATTGTCGCTTCTTCACTGACTTTTTCTCCGTCACCCGGTGTATGTAATAGTGTCGCGCTTTTTGTTTTGTCAGGCACAGAGGTAAGCTGGGAGATTGCCAGCTATGGGTAGTCAGGAGGCTATCCAGTAATGTTAGGGCATAGTATTTTAATGTAGGGCAAGCACTTCTAGCGCTCTAACGCTGCTTCTTTTTCGGCTGCCTTTTTTGGGCTTACTCGCTACTGCGAGGCTTGCCCTACCTCCTCCCTCTTGCGCTGTCACCCTTTCTCCTACACGATCGAGGGGGAAAACATTCCCTTTACGACCGCTCTCATAAAAGGACGCTGAGTTAATTAGTCTCATCCTTTTTCTTCCCCACATCCATGCCACGCTCCTGTAAGCGCTAAGGAGTTCTCGTGGCACGGTTTCACGGACGTTCCGCTCGGGCTTCCAACGCTCTGCACACGCGCGGACCCATACGTTGTTGGCGTAGCGGAGACAAGTCGTAGGCGTACTCGTGAATAGGGGTGCTGTACGCTTACTGCGTGCATTTTACTTTATTGTTTTAGTTTTTCCCTTTGTTTTGGTGAACTATTATTTTCTTTTATTTTAACTATAAAGTGGGGCAGAAAAGTATTTAGTCAGCCACTGATTGTGCAAGTTCTCCTACTTAGAAAGATGACAGAGGTCTGTAATTTTCATCATAGGTACACTTCAACTATGAGAGACAAAATCAGAAAAAATAATCCAGGAAATCACATTGTAGGATTTTTAAAAAATTTCAAGAATAAATCATGGTGGAAAATAAGTATTTGGTCACCCACAAACAAGCAAGATTTCTGTCTCTCACAGACCTGTAACTTCTTTAAGAAGCTCTTCTGTCCTCCACCCGTTACCTGTATTAATGGCACCTGTTTGACCTTGTTATTTGTATAAATGACACCTGTACACAGCCTCAAACAGTCAGACTCCAAACTCAACCATGGCCAAGACCAAAGAGCTGTTGAAGGACACCAGGAAGAAAATTATCAGGTTGGTGTGAATAAATCAACTGTGGGAGCAATTGTAAGAAAATGGAAGACATACAAGACCATTGATAATCTCCCTCGATCTGGAGCTCCATGCAAGATCTCATCCCAGAACTACAAGGAGGGACCTGATGAATGACCTGCAGAGAGCTGGGACCAAAGAAACAAGGCTACCATCAGTAACACACTATTCCAAGACAGACTCAGATTCTGCAGTGCCAGACGTGTCCCCCTGCTTAAGCCAGTACCTGTCTAGGCCCGTCTGAAGTTTGCCAGAGAGCATATGAATGATCCAGAAGAGGATTGGGAGAATATCATGTGGTCAGATGAAACCAAAATAGAACTTTTTGGGAAAAACTCAACTCGCCGTGTTTGGAGGAAGAAGAATGCTGAGTTGCACCACATCTACTGTGAAGCATGGGGGTGGAAACCTCATGCTTTGGGGCTGTTTTTCTGCAAAGGGGACAGAACGACTGATCCGTGTTAAGGGAAGAATGAATGAGGCCATGTATCGTGAGATTTTAAGTCGAAAATCTGCTTCCATCACTGAGAGCACTGAAGATGGAACGTGGCTGGGTCTTCCAGCATGACAGTGATCCCAAACACATTGCTCGGGCAACGAAGGAGTGG
>JAJAGP010005175.1:0-36680 GCA_025084515.1 Ancistrus triradiatus
TTCCTACACGTTTACTCAAACAAGTAATACCTAGTATTATAGAGCCAGTGTTAGTTATTTTAAATTCATCCCTTACCTTTGGTTATGTGCCCAAATCCTTTAAGTCTGCCGTTATCAAACCACTGATTAAAAAAGCCAATCTTGACCCTTGTGTGATATCTAATTATAGACCAATTTCAAACCTACCGTTTCTGTCCAAAATCTTAGAAAAAGCCATCTATCAGCAGCTCTGCAGTTACCTCGAAAGGAATTAAATTTATGAAACATTTCAGTCTGGCTTCAGGCCCCATCATAGTACTGAAACAGCATTAATTAGTGTACTAAATTACTTGTTAATGTCCTCAGATAAGGGATGTGTTTCTTTTCTTGTTCTGTTAAATTTAAGTGCAGCATTTGACACTACAGATCATGATGTTTTACTAAACATACTACAAAATACTGTAGGTATTAAGGGATTAGACAAGCAGACAGACAGACAGACAGATACTTTATTAATCCCAGAGGGAAATTCAAGGCATCTAGTAGCAATTCCAACAATGGGCAGAAAGTATATAATATTAAGAAGAACAAAAAGCAATAAAAATAAACAGAATAAGTAAGTAACAAAAGTATCACAGTTATTTGAGTGATGGCAATAATACAGTTACCGGTGTAAACAGTGGAGTGCATATTCACAGTAATACATTGTGCAAAGAAATACACAGTGCAAAAATGCGATAAAAAATAATAATAAACAGTACTATTTACATGCATCAACTAAAAATAAAAATTGTACAATATATACATCTCTAGACTGTAAAATACTTAGTGTAATAATAGCAGCACAGACATTGGTGTATATGCATAGTTAAACAATAAGGTTATATATAACAGTTATACAAACAAATCACGAAATGAGTATATGAATCAGTCTGATAACTGATAACCAACTATAGAGGACTGGAGTATAACAGTGTCTCAAGATAATTGTTTACTGTACTGGGATGAGTTAAACAGTCTGATGGCCTGAGGGACAAAAGACTTCATAAATCTGTCAGTGGAACAAGAAGTGGACAGCAGTCTGCCACTGAATGAACATCTCTGCCTGATGATGGCACTATGAAGAGGATGGTCAGCATTGTCCATGATGGTTAGCAGTTTATTGAGGGACCTTCTCTCTGGCACTGATGTAAAACACTCCAGCTCTGTTCCCAGCACAGCGTTCGTCACCAGCTTGTCCAGTCGACCGGCGTCCCTCTTCTTAATACTGCCTCCCCAACATACTATGGTAGAGAAGAGGACACTGGCTACCACAGACTGGTAGAACGTCCTCAGGAGTTTATGGCAGACCTTGAAGGACCCAAGCCTCCTTAGGAAGTAGAGCCTGCTCTGTCCCTTCCTGTGGAGTATGTCAGTATTCGCTGACCAGTCCAGCCTGTTGTATTCCCAGGAATCTGTAGGTCCTGACCACCTCCACATCGACCCCCTCAATTGAGACTGGCTGCAGAATATGACTGGACCTTCTAAAGTCCACTAGCATCTCCTTTGTTTTTGTGATGTTCAGTTGCAGGTGGTTGGATTTGCACCACAAAACAAAGTCCTCTATCAGGTTCCTGTACTCTCTCTCTTGCCCTTCACGCACACGCCCCACAATTGCAATGTCATCTGAGAACTTCTGTATGTGGCATGACTCCGAGTTGTATTTGAAATCTGATGTGTACAGGGTGAACAGAACTGGAGAGAGCACGGTCCCCTGTGGTGCTCCTGTGTTGCTGATCATTGTGTCTGAGGTGCTGTCCCTGATTCGAACATATTGTGGTCTCCCGGTGAGGTAATCAGTGATCCAGGTGACGAAATGTGAATCCACCTCCATCTCCTTTAGCTTATCACTCAGAAGGTGAGGCTGAATGGTGTTGAAGGCACTGGAGAAATCGAAGAACATGACCCTCACAGCGCCGCTCCCCTTGTCCAGATGAGAGTGTGCCCTGTGCAAAAGGTCCACACCCCCCTCTGCTGAGCTGCCACAACTCTTTTTGCAGCCTGTGATGGTTTTCATCGCATCCCAGGCCTCCTTCATGCTATTTTCCTGCATCTTTCTCTCCACGTTCTTCCCGTAGAACTCCTTGGCCTCTTTATAATGAATCTTGCGTTCCCTCTGTACGCGCTTAAGGCCTGTCCAGTCTCCGTCTCTAAACGCCCTTTTCTTTTGATTGAGGAGGTCCTTGACATTGCTGGTAATCCAGGGCTTGTTATTCAACAACACACACTACAGACGGAGCTACTGGAAAGGCTGCCACTCATGTCGATGCCAACTGTATCGTGTTGGCCTGCTTTTATTAGCACTTTCTTGGTTTAAATCCTACTTAACCGACCGGTACCAGTTTGTTCATATAAATAATCTAAGGTCTAAGCTCTCAAAAGTGAAGTATGGCGTGCCTCAGGGGTCAGTGCTTGGCCCACTTTTATTCTCTCTGTACATGCTGCCACTAGGCTCAGTTATTCGTAAACATGGCATTAATTTCCACTGCTATGCAGATGATACACAGCTGTACATATCAGCCAAACCTAATGACAGCCTTACAGTCAACAAAATTGAGGACTGTGTAAAGGAAATAAAAGATTGGATGTTATTTAATTTTCTCTTACTTAACTCAGATAAAACTGAGGTTCTATTAGTGGGACCCAAGGCTGTGAGAGACAGGTTGGCTACATCTATCCTAAATCTAGATGGCTGTCCAGTATTGCCCGCCCCGTCCGTCTGTAAAAAACTTAGGGGTCACATTTGATTCAGATCTCTCCTTTGATGCACACATTAGCAGCATCACTCGAATTGCTTTCTTTCAATTACGTAATATCGCTAAACTTAGAAATATCCTCTCTTTTAATGATGCAGAAAAACTTGTTCATGCGTTTATAACATCAAGGTTGGATTACTGTAACGCCTTACTAACTGGATGCTCTAGTAACTCTATAAATAAACTTCTGAATAAGTTCAGAACGCAGCTGCTCGAGTGCTAACTCAAAATAGAAAATTTGATCATATCACTCCTGTTCTATCACTGGTTACCAGTTAAATTCCACATTGATTACAAAATACTTTTTATAACATATGAAGCTATACATGGCCTGGCCCCACATTATCTGAGTGAACACTTAGAGTCTTACAATCCAGCACGTCTACTTCGTTCGCCTGGTGCAGGACTTCTTTTAGTTAGTAGAATTAAAAAAGTCACAGCAGGGGGAAAGGCTTTCCTCATACATGGCTCCCCTCAACTATGGAAAAAAAAACTTCCCCACTTTTGTTTTGAGAACTGAGACACTCTCCAAAAATTTAAGTCTATGTACGGTTTCACATGTAAAAAGGCTGACGAACGTCAAAACTAAATAAGAAGGGTTTGGGACCCAATTGCAGTTAGCTCCAGATGGTATTAATGAACTGAAATAAGATTAAATAGATAAACTGAAATAAAACAATACAAATTAATAAATAACAAAAAAGGGAAATGAGTCTCTGTGTGTGTGTATGCAGAAGCCAGCGAATGTGCGAGCAGGCAGTCACACACACAGAGATCAAGCCGCACTTGCAGGAGCAGAGGAAGGAGGGGGTAAATCCCCCACTTGATGTCAGCGGTGCTGAACGCGCTGCTGCACGTCAGCTCTGCAGGGAGAGAGACAGAGGGGGGCATGGCCCGATCGCTGCTCAGTGCTGGGAGAGCGCCGAGCAGACAGTGAGGCTGAATACTGGCGCAGATCGGCCCGTGGCGCTGGGAAACGCGAGGGAGGAAGAGGATGGAAATAAAACAAACGTAATGAAAGCTCTCCCTTCACTATCTAAGCCCTACGATGACTTTTACCTCACGCTTCCCAGCGTTACCGAATCTAGGCTCCTTCACGAGCCTAGATTATCCCACTGTCCCTGCAAAAGAAATAAAACGAAAGGAAAACGAACTGAGCAAAAGGCGGAAGCGCGGCGCTCTATAAGGAGCGGAGTATGAGGCGGATGAGGTCTGCAACACACGCCTGAGGCCAACGACGATCGCTTTTAATAAAACGCCGTAGCGGCGATCGAACGGCAAAGCGGCGTGTGCAGTCAAACAAACAAAGAAATGATACAAACGGGGGAAAGAAACGCAAGCGGGAGATGCACAATGGCGGAAGTGAGACGGGTGAGGTCTCGAAGCACGCAACTGCCAATGAGTCCCTATTCAAAACGCCTTAGCGGGGATCGGGGCTTACGTGGCGTGCTGGGGTCAGATGATCCGACAGCTACTGCCAGTGGCGAAGCTCTTAAATAGCCAAGGGCAGCAGCTGAGGATCATTTGCCTGTGATTGAGCTACTTACTGACAGGGAGCTCAACCACAGCGGCTGCCAGGAGTCATACGAGGAATGTAGAGCGTTGCCACCCTCTACAGTCCATACCTGGTATGACGGTATGACTCCTGACAGTACCCCCCCCAAAGGGCGGCGTCCCGACGCCCTTAAGTGTCCATCCAGGCGCCTCTGGCCTGACGGACACACTCAGGGTTGAGCGTCTGACGAAGAGGGAGGCCCTGGCTAGCAGGGCCAACCCCCAACAAGGGACTGAACGGGAGGGCGGGGCAGGTCATGTAGCTCACGGCTGGCATTTGGGGGGCCCCTCAGCGTCTGTGGCCACGACGCTGAGGATTTTTTCTATCCTGACCCTCCCAAAGTGTCCAGCCCTCGCCGCCGTCACCGCCGGCGTCCTTCCGGGGTTCAGATGGGCTATCAAAGCGACATAGTCTATCTGGATCCCCACGCGCTTATTCCTGCACCTCCTCCCACCTCACCTTTTGACATCATCCAAGGTTCCAGGAGCGTGCGGGAATATGTGGCTGAATTTCTGGCTGCAGCCGCTGATTGCGGCTTGGAGGGACAGATCCTCATCGACCCATTTAGGAATGGGCTTGATGAGGAGGTGGACATCGAGTTGTGCTTCTTGCCACCTGCCTCTTCCTTTGGTCACCTGGTTGGGCTGGCCGGTCTGGCTGAAGCTCGCCTTGAGCAGCGTGAGAAGAAGAGGCGGGAGCTTAACTACAGCTCGAGTCCACCCGCTCCCTTGCCAGGACCTGTAGCGCCACCTAGCCCAGTTTCCGAGCGCGCCCCGCTTCTGAATGTAAGTGAGCACTCAGCGCCCTCCAGTGACGAACCTGGGCTCGTCGCGCTCTCCTGTTCTGCACCAGGGCAGTTAGACGCCGTGCCTGAGCTTATGGCGCCCCCTAGACCCGTACCTGGGCCCGCCTGCGCAGCTTGGTCCCGTGTTGGAGATGTTGGTCTCCCACGGTTGTACCACCAGCGCCGCCCTGGCCCCGTACAGGTGTGTATTGCGCCCACAAAGCCCCGTGTATGAGCACTCTGGCTCCACGGAGAGCCCTATAGCGCCGCCTAGCCCCGTTCACGAGCGCGCTGAGCTGACGAGCTTTAGAAATGAGCACTCAGCGCCCTCCAGTGATGAACATGGGCTCGCCGCGCTGTCAAGCTCCGCAACGGGGCAGTTCAGACCCTGTGCTGATTCTATGGTTGCCCCCTAGTAGACCCGTACCTGG
Source organism: Ancistrus triradiatus (assembly GCA_025084515.1). Taxonomy (NCBI): domain Eukaryota; kingdom Metazoa; phylum Chordata; class Actinopteri; order Siluriformes; family Loricariidae; genus Ancistrus; species Ancistrus triradiatus. Next base: position 5,545 of record JAJAGP010005175.1, read on the forward strand.
GCCCGCCGCGCCAGCTTGGTCCCGTGTTGGAGCTGTTGGTCTCCACGGTTGCACCACTGGCGCCGCCTGGCCCCGTACAGGAGTTCGTTGCGCCTCCTAACCCCGCGTCCTGGCCGGAGAGCTCCACGCTTGGGGATTGTGCGCACCGGTCATTGCCGCCGACCCCTGCGCATCGCTCTAGACCAGTTTTAGCGCCGCAATCGTTGGTCCCAGTCCCTGCACCACGGTCACAAAGACCGATTGCTGCCCCGCGATCATGGGCCCCGATCCCTGCGCCTCGGTCTAGACCGATTTCAGCGCCTCCTAGCGCTGTTGTTAAGCACTCCGCGGTCGTCCCCGCTCCTTCGGGGCGACCACGGACGTGCTCTTTTGTCCGTCCGGCTAGACGCCTAGCCCCTACCTTTTTTAAGGGTCTCGCTGGGCCGAGTCTCGCTCCTGAGCCACCAGCACCGGGCTGCGATTATGAATCGCCGCGCCCCGCCCCTGAGCTGCCAGCACCGAGCTCCGCCCCTACTACGGCGAGTCCTGATGTGGGGTCATTGGCGTCCAGCCCCATTCCTGCACCACTGACCTCTGCCTCTGAGCTACTGAGTGCTGCTCCTCAGTTGCCTGTGGTCAGTTTTGGCCAAGAGGCCGATAGGCTGGTCATTGAGCCCTATTTGGGCGTTGGTCCGGCCATGACCTGCCCCGCCCTCCCGTTCAGTCCCTTGTTGGGGGTTGGCCCTGCTAGCCAGGGCCTCCCTCTCCGTCAGACGCTCAACCCTGAGCGTGTCCGTCAGGCCAGAGGCGCCTGGATGGACGCTTAAGGGCGTCGGGATGCCGCCCTTTGGGGGGGGTACTGTCAGGAGTCATACCGTCATACCAGGTATGGACTGTAGAGGGTGGCAGCGCTCTACATTCCTCGTATGACTCCTGGCAGCCGCGTGGTTGAGCTCCCTGTCAGTAAGTAGCTCAATCACAGGCAAATGATCCTCAGCTGCTGCCCTTGGCTATTTAAGAGCTTCGCCACTGGCAGTAGCTGTCGGATCATCTGACCCCAGCACGCCACGTAAGCCCCGATCCCCGCTAAGGCGTTTTGAATAGGGACTCATTGGCAGTTGCGTGCTTCGAGACCTCACCCGTCTCACTTCCGCCATTGTGCATCTCCCGCTTGCGTTTCTTTCCCCCGTTTGTATCATTTCTTTGTTTGTTTGACTGCACACGCCGCTTTGCCGTTCGATCGCCGCTACGGCGTTTTATTAAAAGCGATCGTCGTTGGCCTCAGGCGTGTGTTGCAGACCTCATCCGCCTCATACTCCGCTCCTTATAGAGCGCCGCGCTTCCGCCTTTTGCTCAGTTCGTTTTCCTTTCGTTTTATTTCTTTTGCAGGGACAGTGGGATAATCTAGGCTCGTGAAGGAGCCTAGATTCGGTAACGCTGGGAAGCGTGAGGTAAAAGTCATCGTAGGGCTTAGATAGTGAAGGGAGAGCTTTCATTACGTTTGTTTTATTTCCATCCTCTTCCTCCCTCGCGTTTCCCAGCGCCACGGGCCGATCTGCGCCAGTATTCAGCCTCACTGTCTGCTCGGCGCTCTCCCAGCACTGAGCAGCGATCGGGCCATGCCCCCCTCTGTCTCTCTCCCTGCAGAGCTGACGTGCAGCACGTTCAGCACCGCTGACGTCACGTTGGGGGATTTTCCCCCTCCTTCCTCTGCTCCTGGCAAGTGCGGCTTGATCTTGTGTGTGTGACTGGCTGATCGCACATTCGCTGGCTTCAGCATACACACACACAGAGACTCATTTCCCTTTTTTGTTATTTATTAATTTGTATTGTTTTATTTCAGTTTATCTATTTAATCTTATTTCAGTTCATTAATACCATCTGGAGCTAACTGCAATTGGGTCCCAAACCCTTCTTATTTAGTTTTGACGGTTCGTCAGCCTTTTTACATGGCGAACCGTAACAGTCTAGCCTGAAGACATACTTATTTGCGCAGGCTTTTGACTAGATTTAGACTTGGATGCATGGATTGGGTCACTGGGGCCCGAGTCTGGAGTGATGTCTGGCCTGCCTGCCTTGTCCGTTAGCGGGGAGTGTCGAGTGGGCGGTCTGGCTGAACTGTTCTTTGGTCCTCTTGATCTTGACTTGTGCATCCTTGCCTTAGACTAAGGGCAGAGCTGGGGGTTCATAGTCAAAGAGTCTTATGGTGATCAGAGCTGTTGGGTTGTTTCTTCTGCCTCCTGTGGGGTTGCCGATGTCTCATGTGATCCCTCTTGGCTGTGTTACCTACCAGTTCTCCTCTTTTCTAGCTATGCTGCTATAGCTAATGCTGCCGGGGTCTCATGCTATACATGGCATCAGTGATTGTTAATAGACACTGTGCTCTTAATCAATAACTAATTACATTTTCTGTTTTCTCTCTGAGCTGTGTTCCGGTACCAGTTTCAGCCCCACACATGACGTTCATCCACTGCAGCTTCACCCAAGCTTCTTCCGTCATCAGCTGCAGTCCTTATCATACCCAGGCCACTTAATGCTGATGTGCATATTTTACGTTTTATTTGAACTTTGACTCCATGACTTTAGTTTCGTTCTTAGATTTATCATCTACGCCGCCCAAGGAGGTTGGGTCCCTTTTTGAGTCTTGGTCCTCCCAAGGTTTCTTCCTCATAACACTTAGGGAGTTTTTCCTTGCCACTGTCGCCCTAGGCTTGCTCAATTTGGGATTGGACGTAGATATTAGGAGATAATCTAAACTTGTAAAATAATTGCTTTGAAACAATTGTAAAAAGCCCTATATAAATAGATCTGACTTGACTTTACTTGACATGGAGGGCTGTGCGGCCCTCCAAAGAAATGCCACATTACTGACCCACTGCCAAACCGGTCATGTTGAAGGATGTTGCAGGCAGCAGATCACTCTCCACAGCGTCTCCAGACTCTGTCACGTCTGTCACATGTGCTCAATGTGAACCTGCTTTCATCTGTGAAGAGCACAGAGCACTAGTGGCAAATTTGCCAATCCTGGTGTTCTCTGGCAAATGCCAAGCGTCCTGCACGGTGTTGGGCTGTGAGCACAACCCCCATCTGTGGACATCGGGCCCTCATAGCATCCTCATGAGTCGGTTTCTAATCATTTGTGCAGACACATGCACATTTGTGGCCTTCTGGAGGTCATATTGCAGGGCTCTGGCAGTGCTCCTCCTGTTCCTCCTTGCACAAAGGCAGAGGTAGCGGTCCTGCTGCTGGATTGTTGCCCTCCTACGGCCTCCTCCATGTCTCCTGGTGTCGCCTCCAGCCTCTGGACACTACGCTGACAGACACAGCAAACCTTTTTTCCACAGATCGCATTGATGTGCCAGCATGGATGAGCTGCACTACCTGAGCCACTTGTGTGGGCTGTAGAGTCCGTCTCATGCTACCACGAGTGTGAAAGCACCACCAACATTCAAAAGTGACCAAAACATCAGCCAGAAAGCATAGGTACTGAGAAGTGGTCTGTGGTCTCCACCTGCAGAACCACTCCTTTACTGAGTGTGTCTTGCTAATTGCTAATAATTTCCACCTGTTGTCTATTCCATTTGCACAAAAGGATGTGAAATTGATTGTCAGTTAGTGTTGCTTCCTAAGTGGACAATTTGATTTCACAGAAGTTTGATTTACTTGGAGTTATATTGTGTTGTTTAAGTGCTCTTTATTTTTTTTGAGCAGTGTATATATATATATATATATGCAGTGGTGCTTGAAAGTTTGCATAAATATGACCTAAAACATTTTCAGACTGTCAGACTGTCACACAAGTCCCAAAAGTAGATCAAGAGAACCCAGTTAAACAAATAAGAAAAAATATTATCCTTTGTCATTTATGTATTGAGGAAAATGAAACTGTAACAACACTGTAGCTGTTGATCAGTCCTGCACACCGGCTTGGAGGAATTTTAGCCCATTCCTCCGTACAGAACAGCTTCAGCTCTGGGTTTCCTCACATTAGCTGCTCACTTCAGGTCCTTCCACAACATTTCCTTTGGATTAAGGTCAGGACTTTAAAGTTAAACAAATTAGACAAAAATATTATACTTGGTCATTTATTTATTGAGGAAAATAAGCCAATATTACATATTAGTTATTAGTTATTACATATTTAGGGTCCTTATAGACCAAAACAATTTTTAAATCTTGAAGTCTGAGCTTTCAGCGACTACCCGAGGGCATCGGGTCAAATAGATGAAAAGCAGCATGAGAAGGATCTCTAAGAATGGAAGAGCAATGGCCAAGACAACAGGAAAGGGTAATGTCAGCCAAGCAGGGCAGAGGACACCCGATAATCGTCTGTGCAGAATTTATAATCCTTTGCAGGTGCTTCTTTTCAGGGTCAGTGCAACCTTGATACACACATTAATACAACATGCTAAAACACCTTTGATGGCAGCCCTATAAAAACTCGCCAAAAGCTTCTGATCCAAATTATGTTTCTTTAAAACTCTAAGAAAATACAGTCGCTGCTGGCCCTTGTTTATCACAGCCTAAGTGTTTGTGGATCCTAACTATGGACCCCAAGAAATAAAAAAAGATACATTCTCCACACAGATCCCATTTATAAGAAGATGGGCATGAGTCGCTCTAGATTTGTGAAAGTCTATAGTAATCTCTTTAGTTTTGGCTATGTTTAGTAGCAAATTATTTGCCACGCACCACACTGACATTTTTTGTACTTTTCTATAAGCCGATTCATCCCCATCTGAGATGAACCCGACCCTGGTGGTATCATCTGCGAATTTGATGAGCATATTCGCAGATTGTGATGCAGTACAATCATCATTGTACAGTGTAAAAAGAAGAGGGCTCAGCTGTGAGGTGAGCCAGTACTGAGTATGAGGGGTGTAGAGAGAGGGGGACCAGGTTTAACTACTTGCGGTCTATTTGAAAGAAAATCTTTAAGGCAAGCACAACTAGAGAGGGGTAAATTTAGATCCAATAGTTTTTTTAATCAGAATGTCAGGGATAATAGTATTAAAAGCCAAAGTAAAATCAATAAAAAGTAATCCGGCATAATTTCTAGGGTGTTCTAAGTGGCACAGCATAGAACAGAGAGTTATAACTATGGTGTCCTCCGTACTGCGATTAAACCTACAAGCAAATTGATAGGGATCAAGTGCAGGGGGAAGAAGAGCCTTTATGTGCCAGGCAACCAGCCACTCAAGACACTTCATCACCACAGACGTGAGCGCAATAGGCCTATAATTACTTTTCTCAACGCTTGAAGGAGTCTTTGGGACTGGAATAATGACGGCAGATTTAAAGCACCTAGTAATGATGGCTTGGGACAAGGAAAAATTCTAAATCTTGGTGACCACCCCTGAAAGTTGGTCAACTCTTAATACCCTCCCAGTTACCCCATCTGGTCCAGCGGCCTTCCTCAGGTTTACAGACATGAGTTATGTCTCACTTGATGTTCCTCCAAAATTAGGGAGGTGCTGCTAAAGACTGTGGAGAAATGAAGGTCTAAGTGACTGAAAATGCACAAAAAAGCTGTTCAGTTCATTTGCTAGGGAGGCCTCCCCTGTATTCCTTTCCACAGCTTGTAAAAAGATTATTATTTGTGAAATGGCCATCTATTCTCTGCTGCTGAAAATCTTTGGCAGTGCTTGACTGACATTTGCATCTTGTGGCAAGTACACAGCTATAACAATCACAATAGTGAACTCTCTGGGCGGCGCGGTGGCTCGGTGGGTAGCACCGCCGCCTCACAGCAAGAAGGTCCTGGGTTAAATCCCAGGGTGGAGCGGCCTGGGTCCATTCTGTGTGGAGTCTGCATGTCCTCCCCATGTCCGTGTGGGTTTACTCCGGGTACTCCGGTTTCCTCCCACAGTCCAAAGACATGCATGTTAGGTTAATTGACTACACTAAATTGGCAATGACTTGAGTGTATTAGTGACTTGTCTTGGGATAACCTTGTGTATGGATGTAACCTTGTGTGTTCCACTGAACATGGCCACTGATGCTGATAGCAACGTTAAATAAGTCAATAAACGTAAATGTGAACTCTCTAGGTAGATAAAAAGGCCAGTATCTAAATGTATCAGACACCAGTCCAGCCGGTGTAAGATGCATCCAGCAAACTTTACAGCATCATCGGGGATCGCTGAATGCAACCAGGTTTCTCTGAAAATAAATAGTTCCACTTCACTCAACAATCAAAAGCCAAACAATCTTGTTTGCAATATATCTCACTTCTCGCTAGAGAAGATCGCGCTAGTCGTAGGCTTGGAAGCGGGGGTCTAAGATGTTTATTAAGCCGAGTTTGCAAGTCAGCCCTGCATCCTCTCTCTACGCCGCTATTGCCATCTAACTGCACTGACAACAAACCAAGGAGCCCCCCGGTGTCCTGGAGACTTTCGCCAGTATCTTATGCATCTGAAGAAAGACACTTGTAACAATCAGTCTATTTTTCATGCCAAGGTTAATTAAATCCCATCGGTCGTACGTACAGTACGCTTTCTTTGACATAAAGCAAAGAAAATACACAAGAAAATAAATAAGAAAATAAACACTGCCACAACCATACAACAAAACACCAAATGGAAACGCTTAAAGCCGCTGCATCTTGGGATAATTCAAGTAAAAGTAAAATTAATCTCAAATAAAAATTCCTTCAAGAAGCACACTTTTGTCCAAAAGGTTACTGAAGTAAAGTAATAGTAATTGTGTGATGCTAAAGAGAGCATTTAGACCAAGTTTAAGGTCAAATAAGAAAATGACCCAGTGACAGATTTGTGTTAAAGTTATTAGTACAGTTCTGCATGATTTATTACCAGCACAGATCACGTTTCTACTGCTTGTATTGCACCTAATGTTACTGAGCTATAGAAATACAGAGATGAAGTTTTGATGACTCAGTGGTAAGATCCAGCTGCTGGGAATGGCAATACACAGGGTTTGAGTAAATATAAAGGCTTGGTGGTGTTTTTACAGATGGTCTAGTGCCCTGTCCAGGGTGTGCCTGTGTTCAGTGAATTTTTAATTTTCCAGCCCCTATCCTGTGATCCTGATCAGGATCAGTGAGGCTAACACAAGGTGCTCTGAACTGAATCCTTTCCTGATTATTTACCCAAGTTAATTTGTTTTGCAGTGTGACTTTGGTTTTTGTTTAAACACTTTGCATAGACGCCTTAGATGCAGTGCACCACACCTTAGAGAAAGCCTGGTACTAAAGATATTAAGCAGACTTTAAACCATGTTAAAGACTCAACCTCTTTTTTCTGTATTTGTATATATGGGATTTAATATGATTCAGATTTTGTAAGGAGAATCTGATGGTGATAAATCATATTTGTATATTTGATGAGTAAAACAGGTCAGCATGGAGACAGAAAGCCAGTCTTGTAGCCTTAAAACAGGTTAATTAAACAACGCCTATATAAACCCAAATCAGGTTGGAACATGGAAAATGCAAATAAAATAAAAAAAACTGCAGTGTTCCTTACATTTACTTTGACTTTTATATCACTGCAGACAGTATGACTCCAAGATATTTCATGTTTTTTTAACATTTAATTTGTTAATAAACGTCCATTCCTGCATTTCAGGCCTGCAACTAGAAAATTAGAAAATTACTTAAAAAAGGTTACAAATCTTTATCAACCACTACAATACAAATTCACAAATGTAACTTAAAATATTACTGCGTCAAGAAGCGGCGTCGACTGCTCTGAGAACAGGGGCATCTGGGATGGACCATCATCACACAGTGGAAATGGGGATTGTGCTCAGACCCATCAGTATTCCAGATCTTTTTTTTTTTAAGAAATGGACATAGCCATGCACTCAGGACCAAAGATGAAAAGGACCATCCAGACTGTTATGAGGAACAAGTCCAAAAACCAGGCTATGGTATGGGGTCGGGTCAGGGCCCTTGGTAAAGGTCATTTCCATTTTTGCGATGCCGCATTAATGCAGAAATGTACCCTGAGATTTTAGAGCAACATAAGCTGCCTTGAAGATGTCATCTTTTCCCTGGACAAATCAGAAAAAGTTAGAACTAAAATATATAAATCCTTTCTTTTGAAGATTGATTTCAACCATTTCATATTGTTTTACACATTTGTTGATAAACGGGAGATCATCTTTACTCCTCAAAGACTCAGTCATTCGTGGATACTGCTTTTGGACCAAATCATGATTATAATCATGAATCATGATTTATCATCTTGAGTCTTGGTCCTCCCAAGGTTTCTTCCTAGAACTAGGGAGTTTTTCCTTGCCTCTGTCGCCCTAGGCTTGCTCAATTTGGGAATGGACGTAGTTATTAGGAGATAATCTAAACTTGTAAAGTTGCTTTGAGACAATGTTCCATTGTAAAAAGCGCTATATAAATAGATCTGACTTGACTTGACTTGATAATCACCTGTTGACTTCACCTGTTTTGAAATCACATCATTATTTGTTTTTTAACCTCATTACTCCAACTTTTTTTGGAATGTGATTCAGGCATGGAAATGCAGGAATGGATGTTTATTAATAAATTAAATGAAGTTAAAGAAAAATTTGAATCATCTCTGCCAACGAAATGTAAGAAAGTTTTTCTGAATTTATTCTAGTCAACCCACAGTTGCTTAGATGGTATCAATTGTAAGTCGCTCTAGATAAGGGCGTCTGCTCAATGACATAAATGTAAATGTAAATATTAATAGGAATGTACAGGGAGAACATATTGGAGCAGCAGGCTTTGTTGGTAAATGTTGTATTTGTGTTTGATACAGGTATGGAGACAAACACTGACGGCTGCTCAGGACACTCGAAGCCTGTTTTAAAATCAGCATTAGAGCTAAGAGAAAATGTTCAGCTTTTTTTTTTATTTAAGATCAGTACAGTTTAATAGTTTTCAGTGTTAATACTTTAGTAAGAAAAGAGAAAATATGCAAAATTTAAAAAGGCGTGGTTTCCTGTGGACCACTACAGTTTTTGGGTACAAACAGGTGGTGTTTCATCTCATGAAAACAGAAGGCAGATAATGCTGGTGGTTTGCATAAAGGATTTTACATGAAGGAAGATAAATAGTAGCTCAGTCTATGAGATGCTGACTAATGGACACTGGGAGGTCAAGATCTTCCAGTTTCAGGTAAATTTCAACATTTTACTGCAATAGCTTAGTCATTTGTACTTAGTCATTTGTACATTTGGATACTTTAGGATGTCATTTTGTTTTTAAGCTTGGGCTTATATCGATGTAAAAACTAGGAATTAGTGCTGTACCTCAGATGTGAGGATGTGTAGTGATGTGTAATTGCAGTGATGAGTTTTTCTCAAGGTTTTTGTAAAGTACAGCTGCTTCCAGAGTCCTCTGACTCCATTTCTTACGTCTTAGTGAGTTTCATCAGTAAGATCAGAGATGGAGCAGTGTCTGTTCATCCTCCTGTTTCTCACAGGTGAGAGAAAAAATACAATTCCAAATCAGAAAAAGTTGGCTCGGTATGGAAAATGCAAAAGAAAAAAAAAACCCGCAGTGCTCCTTACATTTTCTTTGACTTCATTGCAGACAGTATGAACCCAGGATATTTTATGTTTTGTTGGATCCATTTTTTAGAATTTTATTTGTTAATAAACAATCATTCCTGTATTTCATGCCTGCAACATATTCTAAAAACTTGGGACAGGGGCAGTTTGTGGCCAGTAATGAACCAAATGTATGATGTGATTTCAAAGAGTTGATGTCAACAAGTGATTACAACCATGATATGGCACAAACTCCACAAAAGGTTGAGTCTCTGAGGAGCAAAGATGGGCAGAGGAACTTTTCTGATTTGGGGTTTTATAATAAGATCAAGATCCCTGATTATTCTTCCAAACAGTAACAGGACAATGGAATTTGTTTTTGTTTTTCTTTCCCATCAAGAAGATTTATCACATGCTTGTATTTCATTTTCTGAGCAAAGGGGTCACTTGTGACTAGCAAGATCTCACAGTACCAGAGTGAGAGACTTTTGTTGTCTATGTGATGCCCCGTTCAATCTTCAAAGTCTATTTAAGCACCAAGTCAAACCATCATCCACATCCACTTTCTTGGTGCCTCGTGTGAGGCTAGTTTGAATGAAATCCTTTTGAGTGAATGAAATCTCACTCCTGCTGCTTAGTGTGAAATTCTTTTAACTGTGCATTTATAACATTCCCTGTTCAAATCCTAGAAACTTAAAACTTGTGTGTGAATATAAGTATGTGTTGTTTGCATGGTTAACTGTGTTCAATGATTTGTTGTTGTGGATCCTTGGAAAAAACTGTTTTACCAAGAAAGTTATTGTATTAATCGGATTGCTCTGTGCCAAAAGTGCTGATTGTGTGCTGAAGGTGAGTTGCTTGCATACTCAAACCAAGAATTTGTCAAGTTGCATTTCTGACAATTAACTTGTGGATGCATAGCATATCAGACACTTTTTAATAGGCCTTTGATGAGTTTTGATTTTCTGAATTTCCAAAATCCGGCAGATACATCCCAAAAAAATCTTAATCTGCTCCAAGTCTCAAGAAAGTTAAGCTGCATTCAGCCACTCTTTGCTATAACCTGTAGACTAGCTAACTACTGTTATAAGTTTCACAATATGTGTGAAAGAATATTGATAGTGGCAATCGTAATCTGATCGTGTGAATAAATAAAGCAGGAAATCAGCTTTTGTAAAGTCGGAAAACTACTATCAGTGTGGCTATAATAGTTTGAGAAAGAAAGAGCAATAAATAACAGAAGGTGTTTTAAGGCTATGTTGAAACTGTTGCCTTTATGCTTGTGTTGAAAATTTGCAGAGCAAGTCGCTGTAGTCAATTTGCTACTGTGTGCTTACAATATATAGTCAGAACAAGGGACTCTTTTAAAGCCTGAGTTCCAACTGAGACAAATTGTCCTCTCCATGGACCATCCTTCAAGGGGTGGTGCTTAATGACATCACAATGGACCTGCATCCCATGACACCTCCTTTGCTAACTCTACCACCCCATGTGGTCATTTTTATAATCACATCCCTCTGAGGAGGAATAAATTTAATTATGCCTTAGGCTCTCTCTTGTGGTCATATCTCAGGTTACTGTCTTGGGAGTAATTACCAGTGTGTGCGTGTGTGCGTGCGTGCGTGTGTGTGTGTGTTTGTGTTTGTTTGTTGGTGCATACCTCAATTTAATTTGAACTGGCTTGAGTTAAATTCTATTAAGACTTATCCATATTTATCAATCTAATTTCAAGAACGTCATATTCTGTTCTTGTACTAGTGACCCTGTCCAGACATCATTCCAAGGAACAGAATTGGGTCAATGCAAAGTGTGCAGCCTATGAACAAATGGATCCCACATATTACAGAAAAATTGAGAAATTAGTGTTCCCTAAAAACAAACAGACAGGAGTTAGATGTGTTTAAAACCCAAAATGCAGAACTAGAACAGGTTCCAAATGTGTGAAAAGCCAATAAGGCCAAACTTAAACTTGAGATAAATGCAAAAAAAACTTTTCTGTGGTGCTCGATAATCAGATCCAACCACTCAAAACTCCTATGGGACTAGTCAGGGAGGCTAGTGTCCCAGTTAGATCGTAAAACAATAGTAAACAGTAATTTATTGTCATACAGAGAGGATGATAATAGTTCATCACAGTATAGATCTCACAGTATCAGATCGAGGTTTACTGGTTTGCTTCCTCTCCAATTATACAGCTGGTGGTCAGTTCACTCATTAACGTCTATTTAAGTCCCAAGTGATATCATAATCCACTACACCTGGTTAAAGTTGTCATTGGTTGGTTAAGGTGCAGATAAACCTTTTTTAGGTATGGTAGTAATTACAGCCACAACATCTGCACTTGTACTGTGCCCAAGTCTTGAGCTTTCCCAAAAAAATACAGTGTGGCAAAAAAGTATTTAGTCAGCCACTGATTGTGCCAGTGCTCCTACTTAGAAAGATGAGAGAGGTCTTTAATTTTCATCATAGCTACACTTACTCATAACTATGAGAGACAAAATGAGGGGGAAAAAATCGAGGAAATCACATTGTAGGATTTTTTAAATTAAGAATTTAATTGTAAATTATGGTGGAAAATAAGTATTTGGTCAATAACAAAAGTTCAAATCAATACTTTTTAACATAACCTTTGTTGGCAATGACAGAAGTCAAACATTTTCAGTAAGTCTTCACCAGGTTTGGGATCATTGTCATGTTGGAAGACCCAGCCATGTTCCATCTTTAATGCTCTAGCTGATGGAAGGAGGTTTTGGCTTAAAATCTCACAATACAGTCGTATGAAAAAGTTTGGGCACCCCTGATAATTTTCATGATTTTTCTTTATAAGTCATTGGTTGTCCAGCTCAGCAATTTCAGGTAAATATATCATATAGCAGATGAACACCGTGATATTTGAGAAGTGAAATGAAGTTTATAGGTTTTACAGAAAGTGTGCAGTAATTATTCAAACAAAATTAGGCAGGTGCATAAATTTGGGCACCCTTGTCATTTTTACAAGGGCAAGTTGTGCAGAGTAATGTTTGTTTTTGTGTTATTCAAAAAATTAGGCAGGGTGGCATATAAAATTTGGGCACCCTTGTCATTTTGGGGGAAATACCTTAGCATCTAATTATTGGGAACACAAAATTTGTTTGTTTTATAAGCTCATTGACCCTTGATCTACATACACAAGTGAATCCAAAACTATGAGGAAAGTGTTAGTGGTGGCCAATTGGAAGTATTTCTCCTCTTTGCATCTTCTCTGGAAGAGTGGGCAACATGGGAGCCTCAAAACAAACTATCCAAATGGCCTGAAAACAAAGGTTGTTCAACATGCATGGTTCAGGGGGAAAGGGGGGAAACGCTCTCTCGAGATTTTCAGACTGTCAGCTTCCACTGTGAGGAACATAGTGAGGGCAAGGGAACGGACCACAGGCACAGTTCTAGTTAACTAAGAACTACCGAAGTGGCAGACCAGAAAGAAAAAAATCTCAGATAGGAAGAGGCGAAGGATGGTGAGAACAGTCATAGTTCAAGCCACAGACCACCTCCAAAGACCTACAACCTCATCTTGCTGCCAGATGGTGTCACTGTTCATCGTTTTTTTTTGTTTCAACTATTTACAGCGCACTTTGCACAAGATGTTTCTTGGGAGAGAGGGGTGTGAGTAAAGGAGAGAGTAATGCAGAAGAAGCCTTTTCTGCAGACACGCCACAAACAGAGTCACTTGAGGTTTGCTAAAGGGGGGCTACAGCACATTTGTGGACATCCAGCTTCATTTTGGGAATAAAGTGCTGTTGTTACTGATGAAATTTAAACTAAACTACAATTGAGTTAGTTGGACATAACAAGGAGCGGAAAGAAGAAAAAAGAACAACAGCATCCACAAGACAAAAACACTTGCCTACCCACAGTAAAATCTGGTGGCGGTTCCATCATGCTGTGGGACTGTGCAGGTACTGGTAATGTGAATCTTGTTAAAGTTGAGGGTGCATGGATTTCAGTTTAATTATCTCAGATTCTTGAGGAAACAATGTTCAGAAGGAATCAGTGGACCGAGGTTGACCGAGGGTGATTCCAGTTAAATATCCTCCAGATTCGTGAGAACAATGTTCAAGAAATCAGGGACCGATTGGGTCTTTGCTTGCACCGAAGGCCAACGACCCCAAAACCTTGCTCAAAAAATCTAACTAAGGCTCATGGGGGGGGCAGATGAACCAAAGTACCCAACGTTCTGGAAATGGCCCATCTTCAGTCCCCAACACATGAAATATTTACTGAAAAATGTGGGATCTTGGTCCATGCTCGGAAACCCATCAAAAAGGAGGAAAAGGGAAGGAGATGGGCGGGGGGAGGGGGGGGGGGGGTGGGGTGGGTGGGTGGGGCGGTGGGGGGGGGGGGGGGGGGGGGTTGGACGAGACGAAAGTGAAGGGGGGCCAGAGAACCAAAGAACCTTAAACCAAAGAGGGGGGGGGGCGGGTCCCCCAAAGTTCATCCGCTCTCTCCAGCATCACATCTTCAGAATCTACACGGTACACACCAGCTCGATGGAAGGTTGTAGGAAGCGTTTAGCGGCTGTTATTTCTACAAAAAGGAGGATCTACTAAAATATTGATGGTCATTTTTCTGTTGGGGTTTGCCCAAATTTATGCACCTGCCTAATTTTGTTTGAATAATTACTTGCACACTTTCTGTAAATCCTATAAAACCTTCATTTCACTTCTCGAATATCACTGTGTTCATCTGCTATATGATATATTTAACTCAAGTTGCTGATCTGAACAACCAATGATTTATAAACTAAAATCATGAAAATTATCAGGGGTGCCCAAACTTTTTCATACGACTGTACATGGCCCCGTTCATTCTTCCCTTAACACGGATCAGTCGTCCTGTCCCGTCCTGTGTCTGCAGAAAAACAGCCCCAAAGCATGATGGTTCCACCCCCATGCTTCACAGTAGGTATGGTGTTCTTGGGATGCAGCTCAGCATTCTTCTTCCTCCAAACACAACGGGTTGAGTTTTTACCAAAAAGCTCTTATTTGGTTTCATCTGACCACATGATATTCTCCCAATCCTCTTCTGGATCATCCATATGCTCTCTGGCAAACTTCAGACAGGCCTGGACATGTACTGGCTTAAGCAGGGGGGCACGCCTGGCACTGCAGGATCTGAGTCACTCTCGGCGTAGTGTGTTACTGATGGTAGCCTTTGTTACTTTTGTCCCAGCTCTCTGCAGGTCATTCATTTACATTTACATTTACAGCATTAAGCAGACGCCCTTATCCAGAGTGACTTACAATTGGTACAATCTTACAATCCAAGCAATTGTGGGTTAAGGGTCTTGCTCAAGGACCCAACAGTGGTAGTTTGGCAGAGCCGGAAAAAAGTCCAGAGTCCAGTACCTTAACCGCTAGGCTACCACAGTCCCTCCGGCTATTCACCAGTCCCTCAGGCTATTCATCAGGTCCCTCCGTGTAGTTCTGGGATTTTTGCTCACAGTTTTCATGATAATTTTGACCCCACAGGATGAGATCTTGCGTGGAGAGCCAGATTGAGGGAGATTATCAATGGTCTTGTATGGCTTCCATTTTCTTACAATTGTTCTCACAGTTGATTTATTCGCACCAACCTGCTTGCCTATTGTAGATTTCCTATTGTCTGGTGCAGGTCTACAATTTTCTTCCCGGTGTCCTTCGACAGCTCTTTGGTCTTGGCAATGGTTGAGTTTGGAGTCTGACTGTTTGAGGCTGTGGACAGGTGTCTTTTATACAGATAACGAGGTCAAACAGGTGCCATTAATACAGGTAATGAGTGGAGGACAGAAGAGCTTCTTAAAGTAGAAGTTACAGGTCTGTGAGAGCCAGAAATCTTGCTTGTTTGTGAGTGACCAAATACATTTTTCACCATGATTTACAATTAAATTCTTTAAAAATTTACAATGTAATTTCCTGGATTTGTCATAGTTGAAGTGTACCTACGATGAAAATTGCAGACCTCTCTTAACTTTCTAAGTAGGAGAACTTGCATCAGTGGCTGACTAAATACTTTTTTGCCCCACTGTATATGCTATTGATCAGTCTGTGTGTGGAATTACTTTTATTGTAGTACAAGCCAGAGGGAAGTGAAAGTAATATCTAAAATCTGTGTGGTTAGGTTTATGAGAGACAATAAACAGACAAAGCAAAATCTCGTCCACAGGAGTCGTCCTGTCTGTTCCTCGTAAGTACTACCTGATCCAACAGGGGACAACCTGGAACGATGCCCAGACCTACTGCAGAACCAAACACATCGACTTGGCTACCATCGAAAGTGATGAAGACATGATTAAAATTAAAAATGAATGTCAGAAATATGGTTTGACTGCAGCTACTTGGATTGGACTGTACAATAACATTAAGCTCTGGCACTGGTCCATTGGAAGTGAGCTTGTAGGAAGCTGGACAGGTTGGGACACAGCTAATGGAGAGCCTACTGGTGGTGCAGAAGATAGGTTTGGAGCAATCGGTCCATCGGGTTGGTTTGATGACCAAGATGGCATGTTGAAAGCCTGTATGTGCTACGATGGTGAGGATCAATATTGTAATTATTTCCATTCACATAAAAGCCTCAGTTTAGAAGTCAGACTGGTTATGATCCAGGAGGTTATTCTCTTTGAGAGCTAGTTCTAGACAGTATATACAAGAGCTTCTGAGAGGAAAGATAGGAGTGTTACCAATATGTAGGTATTAATAAATAAAGAAGGAATGACTGCCACCTTACAAGAAGGAACATGAGAACGTGGCAGTTGTTTATGATAAGGACCATCAAATCAGCTCAGGTCAGAGGAACTGACCAGTGTGATCTGGGATGCCTGAAAGGTCAGGTGGATTTTCATGTGACAAGGAAGTTTCAGACAGACAGAGGTGGGGTTGATCATTTTCTCGATGGGGTTTGGGGCAGATGTACCAAGGGGGCAGCTTCCTGGACAGGCAAATGTTCTGGTAGGATAACCACACTTCTTGACACGGAGTGAATTGGGAATCTGTTCTCTGGTGGCGATCAACTGAGCATTGGGTGCTGGCCTGGGAAGGTAGTAGAGCCACCTGGACTCTCTTCCAGGTCATCTTGCAGCACTGGAGATGATGTTGGATTGAAGTCACAGCGAGTTCTTCTTCCTGTTCCAGAAACAAAGGGGGCTGGTA
Organism: Ancistrus triradiatus; assembly: GCA_025084515.1. Classification (NCBI taxonomy): domain Eukaryota; kingdom Metazoa; phylum Chordata; class Actinopteri; order Siluriformes; family Loricariidae; genus Ancistrus; species Ancistrus triradiatus. The sequence goes on from JAJAGP010005175.1 coordinate 22,179, forward strand.
TCCCAGTGATGCCTTGAAGGATTATAGTCCAGGCATAAACTGGAAAGGCTCCAACATACTCCCTTGTGTCTGCATCGATGGACAACTACCAGAAATACCTCTCAAGGAAGGTCTTCGTTCAACTGGCACCTGGACGGCTGGCAAATTTGGAACAGTGCCCCCATTGCAGGACTCCAGATCTGGCTGTCTGAGGAACATACAGCCAGTTGGGTGGCCTGTCACCGTGGTCAGGTTCCAGGATATGCACCTCGCATACCTTCCTTTGTATTTCCCAGATTTCACAAGGTTAAATGACATATACGTAAACATAAATTGAATCTAAAGAAGAACAATGCCCACCTAGCCTGTCTAGAGTGCAGCCTCTTCGCTGTATGTTAGAGCGATTTTGCTGATGCCCCCACCAGACAGTGTCTCCATTCCTCCAAGGCCAGTTTAACTGTCAGGAGATTGCCCAATTGTAATTCACCTCTGCCAGGGTTAGCCATCTCAAGAGGAAGGCACCGGAATGCAACTTCTTCCCCGGACCAGAACAGTGGATGAGGACAGCCCCCACACCAGTGTATAATGCGTCCACCTCCACAATGAATGGGTTCTTAGAATCAAGCTGGATGAGGACCATCAGAATGGTGTCTTGGGAGACATCTGCTTGGGTCTGGGTAGGGTCTGCCTTGCTATTCCCCTTCTGAATGATACAGTCGTATGAAAAAGTTTGGGCACCCCTGATAATTTTCATGATTTTTCTTTATAAATCATTGGTTGTCCAGCTCAGCAATTTCAGGTAAATATATCATATAGCAGATGAACACCTTGATATTTGAGAAGTGAAATTAAGTTTATAGGATTTTAAACAGAAGGGTGCAGTAATTATTCAAACAAAATTAGTCAGGGGCATAAAATTGGGCACCCTTGTTCATTTGAATAACTTCGCACTAATTATTGGAACACACACATTTGTTTGTAAGCATTGACCCCTGATCTACATTCACAAGTGAATCCAAAACTATGAGAAGTGTTAAGGTGGCCAATTGGAAGTTTTTTCTCCTCTTTGCATAGCTCTGAAAAGTGGCAAAATTGGAGCCTCAAAACAACTCTCAAATGGCCTGAAAACAAAGGTTATTCAACATCATGGTTCAGGGGAAGGATACAAAAAGCTATCTCAGAGATTTCAGCTGTCAGTTTCCACTGTGAGGAACAGTGAGGCAATGGAAGACCACAGGCACAGTTCTAGTTAAGGAACTCCCGAAGTGGCAGACCAAGAAAAATCTCAGATAGGCAGATGCAAAGGATGGTGAGAACAGTCATAGTCAAGCCACAGACCAGGTCCAAACACCTACAACCTCATCTTGCTGCAGATGGTGTCACTGTGCATCGTTCAACTATTCAGAGCAGTTTGCACAAGGAGAGGCTGTATGGGAGAGTAATGCAGAAGAAGCCTTTTCTGCAGACACGCCACAAACAGAGTCACTTGAGGTGTGCTACAGCACATTTGGACAATCCAGCTTCATTTTGGAATAAAGTGCAGTGTACTGATGAAACTAAAATGGAGTTATTTGGACATAACAATAAGCGATATGCATGGTGGAAAAAGAACACAGCATTCCCAAGACAAACACTTGCTACCCACAGTAAAATTTGGTGGTGGTTCCATCATGCTGTGGGGCTGTGTGGCCAGTGCAGGTACAGGCAATCTTGAGGGTCGCATGGATTCCAGTTAATATCAGCAGACTCTTGAGAACAATGTTCAAGAATCAGTGACAAAGTTGAACTTGCACCGAGGCCAACGACCCCAAACCCTGCTCAAAATCTACCAAGGCATTCATGCAGAGGAACCAGTACAACGTTCTGGAATGGCCATCTCAGTCCCCAGACATGAATATTACTGAAAATCTGTGTTGTGATTTAAAGTGGGCTGTCCATGCTCGGAAACCATCAAACCTGACTGAACTGGAGATGTTTTCTATAGAAGAATGGTCCAAAGCACCTTCAACCAGAACCCAGACTGAAAGCTGTAGGAAGCGTTTAGCGGCTGTTATTTCTACAAAAGGAGGATCTTCTAAATATTGATGTCATTTTTCTGTTGGGGTGCCCTAATTTATGCATCTGCCTAATTTTGTTTGAATAATTTAATGCCCCACTTTTGAACATCATATAAACTTCATTTCACTTCTCAAATATCACTGTGTTCATCTGCTATATGATATATTTAACTCAAGTTGCTGATCTGAACAACCAATGATTTATAAACTAAAATCATGAAAATTATCAGGGGTGCCCAAACTTTTTCATACGACTGTAAGTCCAAGGAAGCTGATCAACTCAACATGGAACAGTCGTTTTTGGAGGAGTCTGGCGAGTACCTGTCATGTGGGAAACTTGTTCCTCCTTAGATCTGGAAAATATTAGGATGTCATATAGGAAAACAAACATAAAACAATTCACGAAGTCTCATAGAACGTCGTATACCATGGCGTGGAACACAGCCAGGGCATTGGTCAGTCTGAACGGCATCACCAGGTACTCGAAGTGACCCAGGGGAGTGTTAAAAGCTGTCTTCCACTCATCCTCCTCTTGGCTACAGACCAGGAGGTATTCATTGTGTAGCTCCAACTTGGAAAATATCCTAGTGGCTTACTATAAAAGATCAAAAGCACATGCAATGAGTGGAAGGGGTATTTGTTTTTGATAGTTATCTGATTTAGCCCGTGGTAATCACTGCATGGGCAGAGGGTCGTATCCTCTTTTTCCACAAAGAAGAACCCTGCTCCCAGGGGTGAGGAAGATGGACGAATGAAACCTGCTGTCAGGGACTTCAAACTCTCCATGGCTTCTCTCTCCGGGCGGGACAGATTGTAGAGGTGGCTGCTGAACCCAGAGAGCAGGGCAATGGCACAGTCATAGGGCCAAGTGGGAGTTAAGTACTTGGCTTGGTCCTTATTGAACACTTCCCAGAGGTAAAAGGAACCCAAAGCAGACACTCAAACACCAGAATGAAGATAACACAAAATTGAATTTATTAACACAAAATGACTGTGAAAACAGTGAACGGGGGTCAAGGATATGAAAAGAGGAGCAACTGGGTCCAGGAAGTGGGTAGGCGTGAATGACAGGCGAGGAGAGAGAAGAAACTGGAAGATGCAAGGTGATGTGTGCCCCAGGAGGTACAGAGAGCAAGAAGTAGATCCAGGTGTGGTGGTGCAGATGTTGGCTGAGGCAGAAGTTGAGGCAGAGTTCCAGTGGGTGATGGGAAGCAAACATGAGGAATGGGAACCAGGACCTAGGAGCAACAAAAAATAATATAAATAACTCAGCACTAAGGAACATAAAAACTGCATGAGAACCAAACAAAAAGAAGACTTGCACTTAGCAGACTTAGAAATCTTGCTAAAGGAATTTTTACAAATACCACCCTGTGCGATCAGACAAACTGGTCAGTGGTGGATAGTTGCGGGAAAGATAACAGACTCTTACAATATGAGCTGTTGGAATGGTGTTTACTTTAGGATTTTCCAATTTCATTACTTTTGTCCTGTTGTTGATTCATCCTTGGATGTTCAACACTAATAATGAGTTTTCTCACAGCCCGTCTAACCGGCAGCAACAGGTACGTTTTTGTCAGTGGTACTAGGACATGGTGGGGAAGCTTAAACTACTGCAAGGCTTTTTATACGGACCTGGTCAGCGCACGTGATGCAAATGAACACGCCACAATATTAGGAAAGATCCAGACAAACAGTTGGATCGGCCTGAGGAGAGGCATCTGGGCGTGGTCGGACAAAACCAATATATCCACATCCAGCTGGATGCAGCTGCCTGATACCACAGATGTAACTTGTGGTTGCTTATCTAACGGTGTGGCAGATAGAGCAGCCTGCACAGACATGAAGCCTTTCTTCTGCTACAGAGGTGAGATAAACTTGAATTTCATGTCTCATTTGGGTCAGTTTTGAAACTGTTTGTGAAAGAACTTTTAGAGTTTTATTTAATTTTGTGAATCTGTATCTGATTTTCTGTTTCTGTATGCAGTAATCACGGCACAACAGCAGATCATCAGGATGAAGGTTCAGTCGGATCAGGATGTGAACAATCCTGCATTGAAAGCAGCAATCTTGGAGCAGGTGGGTCTCATCCTCCAACTATTCTGAATCTTCATGAAGGCAGATTTACTCTAACCATCACCTGCTGCTGGATTTAATTTCTTTATCCTGCATGGTTTAGTAATTAAATGTACATTTTGCTCTTTAGATCAAGAAGAAGCTGATGGACCTTGGGGTGGCTGGGAACATCACGGTGAAATGGAGAGAGCAACCGGATGGAAAGGTCTTTCACATTGTGAGAGAGAAAATTAGACCATGAAGAAATGCAGCACCGTCTTTATATATGGCTGAAATAGAAAATTCCTGTAGTAACGAGCTGCTGAAGCTCAGTTAGATGTAATGAACCTATAACCTCTAGATAATGTGGTAGAGAAGTGACGTGTGGAATGCTGGGTCAGTTTCTCTCTTTACAATAAAAAATTGTATTTTATTACTGAGGGCTGAGACAGAACTTGAAAATAGTGGCACGTCTGATAGATCTTACTGGTTAAGTTTAGTGCTGTAGAGGATTGTACTTCTATAAGAATTACACTATTTTCAATATAATCAGTAAATGAGTAAATTGTAAAACCTCATTTTGTTTAAAGTTAATAAATGTAATTTATCATCATATAAACTCATGTACTATTAAACAGAGTGAAATATTGTCGTGTGATTTTTGTAGTATTAAATAATCTCATGTTTAATGAATCTGATGGAAAGCAGCTGCCTGCAGTTCATATTATTGGAATTCTCATTACTTCTCTGAAGCCTATCCCTGGAATCCTCATGAGGGGCAAAGCCAGTTGTGCCTCCATGATGCTCAACCTAGCTGGAAGGCACCGTTGGGATTCGTAACCTTTTCACTGCAGTGGTAGGCTAGAATATCATTGGTAATAATATCAAAAATCATTTGAGACAAAGTGTTTGAATCCTTTTGATGATCCAAACTGTCAAAATGGGATCTTTAGAGCGCTGGACTGGACTAAACTCCTAATGCACTTAGGCTGGATATGATTCTTAGGAGTTTATTCACATTCCAACAACAGGCAAACCGATAAATCATCAGATTCATGAACAGTTAACATGAACTGTTACATCCACCTGTCCACCAGAGGGCACTCTTACATCTATGTTCATGTTATATGTACATTTTATTTTACATTAGATAAGAAAGAACAGTCAGTACATTGTTACAGAATTGGTAGTGTCTTGGTTTAGATCCTATCTGACCATCCGTTACCGATTTGTTTCTGTAAATAACAAGCACTCTGAGCACAAAAAAAACTGACAGACCAGGGGAATAATGCTTCTTTTCAAAAAAATCACTCATCCATTAGACTCCGTAGATACCAAATGTAATAGATTTTGATCCCACTCTATTAGCAAAGAGCACCACTGGAAGGTACTGGGTCCAAGGACACCAATTTATAAGAGGGTATCACCTTTAAAAATGCAGAAGATATGGACAGTCCACCATCCAAGTTCCTGCTCAATACAGTCGTATGAAAAAGTTTGGGCACCCCTGATAATTTTCATGATTTTAGTTTATAAATCATTGGTTGTTCAGATCAGCAACTTGAGTTAAATATATCATATAGCAGATAAACACAGTGATATTTGAGAAGTGAAATGAAGTTTATGGATTTACAGAAAGTGTGCAGTAATTATTCAAACAAAATTAGGCAGGTGCATAAATTTGGGCACCCCAGCAGAAAAATTACATCAATATTTAGTAGATCCTCATTTTGTAGAAATAACAGCCGCTAAACGCTTCCTACAGCTTCCAGTCTGGATTCTGGTTGAAGGTGCTTTGGACCATTCTTCTTTAGAAACATCTCCAGTTCAGTCATCTTTGATGGTTTCCAAGCATGGACAGCCCACATTTTCAGTAATATTCATGTCTGGGGACTGAGATGGCCATTCCAGAACGTTGTACTGGTTCCTCTGCATGAATGCCTTAGTAGATTATGAGCAGGGTTTGGGGTCGTTGGCCTCGGTGCAACTTTGTCACTGATTCTTGAACATTGTTCTTAAGAATCTGGAGATATTAACTGGAATCCATGCGACCCTCAATTTTAACAAGATTCCTAGTACCTGCACTGGCCACACAGTCCCGCGGGCATTATGGAACCGCCACCAAATTTTACTGTGGGTAGCAAGTGTTTGTCTTGGGATGCTGTGTTCCTTTTCCGCTCCTTGTTATGTCCAAATAACTCAGTTTTAGTTTTTTTCAATCAGTACACAGCAATTTTATTCCAAAATGAAGCTGGATTGTCCAAGATGTGCTGTAGCACACCTCAAGTGACTCTGTTTGTGGCGTGTCTGCAGAAAAGGCTTCTTCTGCATTACTCTCCCATACAGCCTCTCCTTGTGCAAAGTGCGCTTGCGCTATAGTTGAACAATGAACAGTGACAACCATCTGCAGCAAGATGAAGTTGTTGTAGGTCTTTGGAGGTGGTCTGTGGCTTGACTATGACTGTTCTCTTCACCATCCTTCGCCTATGCCTATCTGAGATTTTTCTTGGTCTGCCAATTCGGGATTGTTCCTTAAACTAGAACTGTGCCGGTGGCTTATTCATTGCCTACACTATGTCTTTACTCACAGTGGATAACTGAACAGCTGAACACTCCCATGAGAGAGTTCTTTTTCCCTTTCCCCCTGATACCATTGCTGTTGAACCAACCTTGCTTATCAGGCCATTTGAGAGTTTGTTTTGAAGGCTTCCCACGTTGCCAATCTTCAGAGTAATTGGATTTGCAAACACGCAGGGAGAGTAAAACTTTCAGCCAATTGGCCACCTGATAACACTTTCTCATAGTTGGATTCCACTTGTGTCATGTAGATCAAGGGGTCAATGAACGTACAAAAACAAAATTTGTGTTCCAATAATTAGTGCTCTAAAGGTATTCAAATGGAAAGGGTGCCCAAATTTATGCACCTGCCCTAATTTTTGTTTGAATGATTACTGCACCACTTTCTGTAAACACTATAAAACTTCATTTCACTTCTCAAATATCAAGGTGTTCATCTGCTATATGATATATTTACCTGAAATTGCTGAGCTGGACAACCAATGATTTATAAAGAAAAATCATGAAAATTATCAGGGGTGCCCAAACTTTTTCATACGACTGTAGATCATTTATTTAAAACATTTTTACAAGCTTTAGTGGTGATTAGTTTAGCTGAAGTTGACATCTAACATGCAAGAATTCCAAAATGGTAATAGGCACTACGTATATGTTTGCATTTAAAAATAGCCAAATACATGCAGATATCAACATTTTCAAAAGTAAATTTGCTGTAAAATGAATCTCAAATAAAAGTACTTTTTTGTAAAAAAAAAATGTAGTAAGTAAATAAATGTATGAAGTAAATGTAACAGAGTGTGTGATGCTGAGGAGCAAGTAAAATAAGGTCAAATAAGAAAATGACAGATTTGCTTTAGTGTTATTCATGCACTTTTGCATGATTTATTCTCAGCACAGTTCAAGTTTCTACCGCACTTAATTTTACTGAGCTGTAGGAAAACAAAGTTGAAGCTTTGGTGACTCAAGCTTTGGTGATAAGACCCAACTGGTAGAAATGGCAGTACCTGATGTTCTGGGTTTGAGTAAACATAAAGGTGGGGTGGTGTGGTAACAGAGGCCCTCATGATCTGTGCAGGGTGTGCCTGTCACACCGCACGTGCACCTGTGCACCACGCCCACCTTCTTTCACGTTCTGTCACCTTCTCTCCGTTTCGCTCTCCTCCTCCTTTTATCACTCGCACCTGTTCCTCATTTTCTAGCACGTTCCACCTTCCCTATTTAAACCCTATTTTCCCTGCACAGTCTCACCGCTGAGTCTCGTTGCTTCTACCACATCTCTCCAGCTCTCACACTTTCACCACCTAATCTAGTCTACCAAATTCCTATTCTAATCTCGTCTCTCATCGTCCTAGCCTGACCTATCTGTCTCGCTCTTCTCGACCACGTCTGCTAATCCTGTCCGCGCCTTGTCTATCTCTCTCGCCTTTCTTGTTCGCTTTCCTCATCTCTTTTTCCTAACCACAGTTGTCGCTTCACTTATCGTTTCTCTCCGTCTGTCCCTCGTTCATCTCCTTCCTCCGTTCTGTAGTCTATTAGTTCTGTATTCCGTTATCATGTTTCTTAGTTCTGTGATCCCTATCCATTTCATTCATTAATAAACACCGCCTAAGTTCAAATCCACTAATGCGTGTGGCTGCTCATCCTTCAGCCGGCGTTACAGAAGACTCAACCGTGCTTTGAGGCACCGAGAGTTTCTTTTTTGATTTACACGGTACTGATCGCGATGAGCAGCGATCAACTCGCTGAGCTTCGTGCTCGGCTCACCGAGGTAACGCAGGTTGTTTCCCAACTTGCGGAAGACCAGCGCTCGCTGGTTCCCTCCCTGGACGCGATCTCGCAGCATGTGTCCCAGCTAAACCGGTCGCCGGCAATTGCGACCACTGCGCTATTGGCTCCACCCACCTCTGGCTCTTCACCGTCTGTGGAGATCGCGTTACCATAGAGATTTGACAGGAACCCATCGTTATACAGTAAATTTCGAGCGCAGTGTCTACGTTACCTCGAGCGTTATCCACCCAGCTCAGAATTTGCCAGTGTTTTGCTGGTGGTGTCCTGCCTTTCAGGCAGAGCACTACAGTGGGTTACCGAGAGGTGGTCACAGGTGCAAACCGGGTCCTGTGACCAGCTTCTGAATGCGCTTGGGGCGGTTTTTGGCTCTTTTTCAGACAGTGAGCCATACGCCTCCACTGTCTGAAGCTCCACTGTTCGGTCGCCCCACACCAAATACCCAGATCACCAGCATACAGCCGGTACCTCATTTTGTTCGCCACTTGCTGGATCCTCCATTCGCTGGCTGTCGGAGGATCCCAGCTATTACTGTGACCAAGTACAGCATTAAGCTCGCTTCTACGGTCTCTTGTCAAAAGTCCATTCCAGGGTCGCCCATCCCAGTGTCTGTTCCTGGGACGCCCGTCCCGGTCCAAGGGTTGCCCGTTCCAGAGTCCGTTCCAGGAACGCCCGTCCCAGGGTCAGTCCAGGGCCTGTTCATGCCTGAGACCTTTCACAGGTCATCTAGGGCTGGTAACCCTGCAGCTATGCATGTTAGCCTGGTATCCGTGCACGCCACGCCTGCAAGCTCTGCTGATAAGCTGTTAGGGCCTCAGAGACCTGCAATTGTGTTACCAGAGCCTGATTACCCGGTACAGAAGCCGGTCAGCCACGTGCTTGAGCATCCTAGCTCTGAATTTAAGCATGTTCGCCCAGTACCAAAGCCAGTTAGCTGCATGCTTGAGCATCCTAGCTCTGAAATGGAGCACGTTCACCTTGCACCTGTACCAACACCTTCGGTACCTGGGCTGAAGCCATCTGTTCCAAGGTCGGCCATCTTCGAGATCTTCCATAGGTCATTGATCTCTGAGACCTCCCAAAGGTCGTCTAAATCCGAGCCCATTTCAAGTTCACATATTTTAGAGACCTTCCAAAGGTCCTCTATCCTCGAGACCTCCCAAAGGTCGTCTAAATCCGTGCTCGTTTCAAGTTCGCCTTTGTCAGAGGCCCTCCAAAGGTCAGCTATCCTCGAGACCTCCCCAAGGACATCTAAGTCCGAATCTGTCTCTAATAAGTCTGGGTCTATCCAAAATCTATCTAAGTCCGAGTCTGTCCTTATTCAGTCCGAGTCAGCTCGAAGTCCATCTAAGTCTGAATTTGTCCCGAGTCAGTCCAAATTCATATCAAGTTCGTCCGAGTTTATTCTGTGTCTGCGTAACTCTAAGTCTGTCCAAAGATCATATAAATCCGAGTCCGTTCCTAGTCCGTTCAAGTCAGAGTTTGTTCCGTGTTCGTCCGAGTCTATCCAAGATCTGTTCAAATCTGAGTCTGTTCCGAATCTGTCCGAGTCTGTTCAAACTTCGTCTATGTCCGGGTTTCTTCTGTGTTCGTCCGAGCCTATCCAGAATCCATCTAAGTCCGAGATCGTCCCCGGATCAGCCAAGTCTGAGACCTTCCCAGGACCATCCAAGTCCGAGACCTTCCAGAGGTCGTCAGTCCCAGTACCTGTGCCGAGGTCGTCAGCCTCGGTTTCTGCGCCGAGGTCATCAGCTCCCGTGCCTGCACCAAGGTCGTCAGCCCCTGTACCTGCGCCGAGGTCATCAGTCCCCAAGGTCTTCCAGAGGTCGCCAGTCCCCATGCCTGCTCCAAGGTTGTCAGTCCTTGTGCCTGCTCCAAGGTCGTCACTCCCCGAGGCCTTCCAGAGGTCGTCAGTCCCCGTGCCTGCACCGAGGTCATCTGCCCCAGTGCCTGCGCCGAGGTCATCCTTCCTGGTCTCTACGCTGAGGTCGTCCTTCCCAGTGGCCCTACCAAAGCCATCTTCCCCTGGGCCTGTTGCAAGATCTTCCACACCAGTCCCGAAGCCATTGGTCTCCGCACCTGTCCCAAAGCCAACCGTCCTGGCACCTGTTCCTGTCTGGCAGTCAACCTTTTCTGAGCCTGACGCTTGCTCTCTTCCCGGTCTCCCTCCGTCCACCAGTGTCAGGTGCACTTGCCCGGACCTTCCGAGGCCCAACGTTGCCTGGAGTCCTCCCAACGTTCGCCCAGAGAGGAAACTGCCAGACCGTCCAGGGCCCTGTGGGGCCATTGCTGGAGTCCTAGCTCCTTCTCGGACTCCGTGGGGGGGCCTCTGTCACACCGCACGTGCACTTGTGCACCACGCTCACCTTCTTTCACGTTCTGTCACCTTCTCTCCGTTACTCTCTCCTCCTCCTTTTATCACTCACACCTGTTACTCATTTTCTAGCACGTTCCACCTTCCCTATTTAAATCGTTTCCCTGCACAGTCTCACCGCTGAGTCTCGTGGCTTCTACCGCATCTCTCCAGCTCTCACACTTTCACCACCTAATCTAGTCTACCAAATTCCTATTCTAATCTCGTCTCTCATCGTCCTAGCCTGGCCTATCTGTCTCGCTCTTCTCGACCACGTCTGCTAATTCTGTCCGCACCTTGACTATCTCTCTCGCCTTTCTCGTTCGCTTCCCTCATCTCTTTTTCCTAACCGTAGTTATCGTTTCACTTACAGTTTCTCTCCGTCCATCCCTCATTCATCTCCTCCCTCTGTTCCGTATCGCGTCTATTAGTTCTGTATTCCGTTATCATGTTTCTTAGTTCTGTGATCCCTATCCATTTAATTCATTAACAAACACCGCCTAAGTTCAAATCCACTCCAGTGTGTGTCTCCTCATCCTTCAGCCGGCGTTACAGTGCCTGTGTTCAGTGAATTCTGAGTGAGGTTCAAGACCCTACAATGTGACCCTGATCAGGATAAGTGAGGCTAACAGAGGTTGCTCTGAACTGAATCCTCTCCTGTTTATTAACCAAATTAATTTTCTGTGGGAATTTATTTGGGTTTTTGTGTAAACATTTTGCATAGACACCTTAGATGCAGTGCACCACATCTAAGATAAACCTGGCAATATAGAGCAAACAGACTTTAAACCATGTTAAGGGCTCAACCTCTGTTTTCTGTATTTGTAAATGTGAGATTTAGTATAACTCAGATTTTGTAATGAGAAATCTAGTAATGGTGATAAAAAGTATATTTGCTGAGTTAAATAGGTCAGCATGGTGACAGGACGCGAAACTATATACAGTAGACGGACATATAGATAGATAGATAGATAGATAGATAGATAGACTCATTGATTGATTAGATAAACATGTAATACATGTAATAACCCTAAACTAAGTTTGTTTTTGTGCTGAGTTCATGCCTTTGTTCCTCAACATTTCTGTGGATCCCAAAATAAAAACATTAAATAAAATCAAAACAATCACTTAATAATGAGTGTGAATCTAAATATCAAGTATTTTAAGTGATAAACAATATATTAACTATTAATAGAGATGTGCAGTGAAAACCTATTGCAGCAGCAATCTTTGTGTTATTATAAGTTGTGTTTGTGTTGGCACAGATGAAGACAGATGTTTTAAGATTGTTCCTGTCAGCATTAGAGCTAAGATCATTTTCCGCTTTCTTTTTTTTAAGATTAGTACAATTTCTTCATTTTCAGCACTGATACTTTGAAAGAAAAGGAAAAAAATATGTAAAATGAAAAAGGTGTGTTTTCCTGTGGTTCGTGTTTTCCTGGATCGTGATGTGAAAACATAAGGCAAATAAGGACGGTGGTTAGCATAAAGAATTTTAAATGAAGGAAGACAAATAGTAGCTCAGTCTATCAGATATTTTCTAAAGGACACTGGGACATCATGCTCTTCCATTTTCAGGTACATTTTGAATTTTTAGTATCTTAGTCATTTCTCTAAAACTGAAAAAACAGTAACCTTTGTTTGGTCTACTATTGATCTAAGAACTATTAATTAGTGCTGTAGTTCAGAGGTGAGTATGTGTAGTGATGTGTAATTGCACTGTTGAGTTTTTTTCTAGAGGTTTTTGTAAAGTACCGCTGCTTCCAGATGTTCTCTGACTCCATTTCTTACTTCTTAGTGAGTTTCATCAGTAAGATCAGAGATGGAGCAGCATCTGTTCATCCTCAGGTTTCTCACAGGTGAGAGAAAATATGTGTTTGTGACTGTAACAGCAATCTAGCTCATATCAATAAGGGCTGATCATAATAACTATGGATACATCAATACCATTTTTAGTCTGATGTCTTTTGGAACAGATTGTGAAATGAGTAGCCTATTTAGTAGTAAACAATCAGATCGAGAAGAAGCTGATGGATCATGGGGTGGCTCAGAACATCACGGTGAAATGGAGAGACAACCAGATGGAAAAGTCTTTCCCATTGTAAGACAAAAGGGTAAAGCTGAAAACTGCATATGTGGCTGAAATATCAAAGTCCTGTAGTAACGAGCTTCTGATGCTCAGTTAGATGTAATGAACCTGTAACCTCTGGATAATGTGGTAGAAAAGTGACGTGTGGATTGCTGGGTCAGTTTCTCTCTTTACTCTTTAGATCCACACAGCTCTAGAGACTCATATGTGACTGAACAAACTTGATTATCATATTAAATACATGGTTTATGTTTGAATGGTTCTTTAATAAAAACTCATTAAATGTGTTTTATTACTGAGGACTGAAACAGAAACTGAAAGCAGTGGCACCTCTGATAGATCTTACTGTTTAACTTTAGTGCTTTATATTTTCAATTAAAGTTAATAATTGTAATTTATGTATTATCATATAAACTCAGACAGATATGACTTCATTAAGTCAAGCAAGTCAATTGAGACAAAATGTTTGGGTCCTTTTATGGATCTTCACAGCACTGGACTTGGCACTTGGACTGGATGGGATTCTCAGGACTTTATTTGAATTTATCCACATGTTTGTGTTAGAGTCTATAACAGGTCTGCCAATATGCACACAGAAAAACAACAGATTCATACTGATCATCCACAGCCAGTTATACAAATACAGCTAATACAGGAAATAATGTCAGAAGTGAACGGTAACTAAAGAGGTCATATAGATAAATAAAGCTTTATAATGCACATAATAAAAAGTCAAATTCAATATTTTTACATTATATTTGGCTATTGAATTGTATTCAGATGGTATATTATGAGGCGATAAAATGATGACATGCTAACCTTGCAGTCTTTTTTTGTTTGTTTATTTTGTTTTATGTAACGTTGTTATCAGCATCAGTGGCCATTTCAGTGACACATGCAAGTTTAAATTTATACACAGGTTACCCTTGCCTCTCTTTTCTTGTTTTCTTGTATGTACATTATACTTTACATTAGAAAGGAAAATACAATTCCAAAACACTAGAAGGCACTTTGTACATTTTTATTTAGAAATTTGTGATTGTAGAATCAAGGAAAACCAGTTATACTGAAAACAATATGAACACTATAAAACCAGTGTCTATCTGATTCTGTGATATCTGCCAGTCATCCAGGGATCTCATACTAAATAATGAGGTTACTAGCACAAAGTATAATTCAAAAAGCATGAAAAATTAAATTTAAAATTAAAATTAATCCATGAAACAACTAAATCGCAGTAATACATGGAGGAAGTAATCATCCTTTATTTGTCCCACAATGGCAAAATCTACAGCTTACAACAGCAAAGAGATAATAGTAGTAATGTAGAGTAAATTGTAAAGAATAACATTTATTTTTCTATGTAAATGTATAAACATATAACATATAAGATAAAAAATATAAACCATAACAGTAGTATACACAAAGGTATATAGTGTTATGGTAAGTATACCTATACATACATACAGTGGGGCAAAAAAGTATTTAGCCAGCCACTGATTGTGCAAGTTCCCCTACTTAGAAAGATGAGAGAGGCCTGTAATTTTTATCATAGCTACACTTCAACTATGAGAGACAAAATAAGAAAAAAAATCCAGAAAATCACA
>JAJAGP010005176.1:0-17883 GCA_025084515.1 Ancistrus triradiatus
TTGAGTCTTGGTCCTCCCAAGGTTTCTTCCTAGAACTAGGGAGTTTTTCCTTGCCACTGTCGCCCTAGGCTCGCTCAATTTGGGATTGGACGTAGTTATTAGGAGATAATCTAAACTTGTAAAGTTGCTTTGAGACAATGCTCCATTGTAAAAAGCGCTATATAAATAAATCTGACTTGACTTGACTTGACTTGACTTTTTTGTAGTTTTCCCCAAATCTGTGCCTCCATGCAATCCTGTCTCCGAACTCTACTGACAGTTCTTTCCTGTATGCATTGTTAGATGTGAGATCTTAAAGAGACAGGTATGTGTCTTTCCAAATCATGTATAATCAACTGAATTTACCACAGGTAGAATCCAACCAAGCTACAGAAACCTCTCAAAGACAATCAAGAAAAATGACCTAAATTCCAAGTGTCATAGCAAAGGGTCTGAATACTTATGTCCATGCAAAATTTTAGTTTTTCCTTTATAATAAATTTGCAGAAAAAATTCAAAAATTCTGTGTTCATTTTGTCATTATGGGGTATTGAGTGCAGATTGATGGAGGAAATTTTGAGTTTGTTTTATTATTTTAGCACAAGGCCTCAACATAACAAAATGGGAATGGCTCAGAAGACTTTCCGAAGGCACTGTAATACAGACATTTTTAAAAAATAATTAATTAGATGAAATACAAGCTCTATCATTTATTATGAACACATTAAGTTCTACTGTGTGTCTCACTGGTTTCCTTTCTGGTTGATTGTTATCACTAACCTTCTTAGATTCCAATGGTGACTTATTTGCACTAAGATTATATGAAAAAACACCAGCATATTATAAATCTCAATTTCTATTCCAAATTCAAAGGAAGGTGAAATCCACAGGATTTAGGATCAAATGTGATTATATGAACATTTAATACATTAGTGTTCAGGGCATGTCCCTGCAATGCTTTGTTATTAACTTTCATTATGACAGACTTCAGGTTTCGCTATATGACACATCAGTTTAAGACAAACCAGTATAAGTAGTAGAAAGTGGTAGATGAACCTGCATTATAATCTTTAAAAATGTTTTCAATTAGTAAGTATGCAAGTAGCATGCATGGGGTCTCTACATCCAGCATTCCAGACTCAATTTCCCAGAATTCCTCACATGCCTCCAACCAAGTCCCTACCCTCTAGCACTCTCATTCACCACTTAACTAATTGTTATAACCTCTCCTAACTGTGCTAGTAGGTAAACACAATATATAACAAGTCTTGTCTTGCTATACGTGCAAGACTTTGTCCTGCCTGGCAAAAAAAGGCTTGCACACCACCTTTAGTTTTGATTACAGCACATTTTTTTTGGCCAAGCAGTGTATAAAATACATAAATTACATAAGAAATATAGGCCGCAGTACTTATAATAAATAAACAATGAAATATCATCATAATTCCAAGCCAGAACATACCTAACTGTACTGGAAGCTCTGTAATAGGATTACCCTCCATTAGCAATGTTTTCAAGCATCTAAAGGAAAAACAGCATGGTCTGTTAAAACAGTTTTAACATGAAAAGACAACAAAGTGAAAGCAGCAGTACATCATTTTTTATGATTTATTGACTTCAGTGAAGTCTGCACTGGAAATCACAAGCAACTGTTGGAAGGAAATTTTGTAACATCAGTTGAGTTACAACGTGAATAAAGATTTAAATAATGCCTAGGTTATAGCATAAGTCAATGAAAAAAGATGATGGGAGATGAACATTTGAAAACTCAAGCCAAATCCAATTCAACAACTCTGATTAATTTATCGTTTTGGGCTTTCATGGGTGACTTGCAGCCAAAAGCCATTTTATCTTCTTCCTCAATACACTGCTATTTTCATTTTAAGTTAATTAAAAAAGACCTTGTTCTATTAGCTTGTTCTGAAACCTTGTTCTACTAATTATCTTAGCTGACAATTAATATCTCAAACCAGTTAGCCTTGTACAAGTTGTTTTCACAGTTAGATAGAGTAATGGTAAATATATCTAATGCCATTGCATACTGTACCTGTGCTGACCAATCTCAGGAGGAAGACAGGTGAGCTGGTTATTTCTGAGGTCCAGCCAAACCAAACGAGGCAGACTGCTGAAAAGATTTTTTGGTAGAAGGGACATCCCATTGCCTTCAAGATACAAATTCTTGAAAGGAATTTAAAAGTCAGAGAAGAAAGTGCAAACCAGAGTAAGTCAGCATAGCTTTATAGATTGCGTTGGAATAGATGATGATTTTCAAAATGAAACAATGTAAACACAACCTCTTCAGGTAACTGCCTTAAAAATACACTTAAATAAGCCAGATGCATTATAGAATTGAGTGCTGTGGTCTGAATGACGAATAAACTATTTGTCTACAATCACCAAATAGTGTTTGGAGAAAAATTAACAAAAAAAAAGCAATTCTAAAAGTCCTGCTGCACCAGCTGTTAAGTATGATGCTGGTTCTATTACACTTCCAGTTGCATGGCAGCCAATGGCTATGGGCATATTACCCAGGATAAAGAAGAAGTCTACTAAATTAGGATTGTACAAAATATCAACAAAATCCAGTGTCTTAAAGTGAGTGCAAATACAATGCCCCGAGTCCGAGTCCTAGCAGTGCCTTTCAGCCGGGTTGGCCTTTATACAGGAGCTATTTTGGATTTCTGAGGGACGAGAAGCCAATTGGAGGATAATCCTCCAGAGCTGCAACAGTGACCACTGCCCGCCCTGTGATAGACTGGGGTTCCATTTACAGCCCTGTGCAATGTGCTTTCTGGGATAGGTACCAAACCCAAACCCTTTCTCTTCTCTCAAAGGGTTGTTACTAAACATTAACTGAGAGAATGTCCACAAGTTAGCACATTGGAAATTGTATTTCTAATATTTTATATTCATCAGATCATATTTAAGTCTTTTCCATTTATTTCTACTTCTTTTCACTTAAAAAATCAACTAAACACATGGTATAATCATCAGAGTTTCACAAGTATAGCTTAGCACCCTTACCTTAAGTGTAGAGCATTTTAAAACATAGTCTGGTATGTCATTTAAACTATGTCTGCTAAGATAAATGGTGTCTCGGGGATCTAGTCTATGAGGCTGCTGTGAAGGATCATTAGATTGACGGAGAGAGTCAATACTCAGATGAAGATCACTCATGTCCTCTTCCAGATCTGCAATGTTTTCCTCCATATAACATCCACTCGAGTTTGCTATAATGTGTAACAGCTCATGCTCGTACTGATCAGTTAGCAAGATAGCACCGAATTCGAAGCATTCTGCTTCACAATAAAGTTCACAAATAGGTTAGCTAAATGTTTAACAATCGACATTTTAAAAAATACCTGCATTTTCAAACCAAGCTATTTTTCAAAACACGTGTTTCTACCGCACTGCAACTGCTTGTTGTGAGCTGTTACTATAACAACTAAAGAAAGTGAAAGAAAAACTACGGCGTGTGTCACAGGCCAAGCTGCGCAATACGGTCCTGCGTTTTCTGCGTTTTAAAATTAGGAATTAATTTAACTTCACTTAAACCTCTAACGTCATGGGCTTTATCTCTCCTGTTGTGTTCAGGCCAAAACAAGCGTGCCTGTTTGAGCAGTGTGTGTGTGCGTGTGTGTGTGTGTGTGTGTGTGTGTGTGTGTGTATGCATTATGTTAGATAGAAAGCACTTACATTTTTTAAATGGTGGAGAGGAAAATGGCTTCTTTTAAGTTATTGAGGTTAAGGTTAGGGGCAGGTGTAGGTGTAGCATTTACTTAGCAACAGTGATAATTATGTCAATGGAAGAGCGAGAGAGAGAGAGAGAGAGAGAGAGAGAGAGAGAGAGAGAGAGAGAGAGAGAGAGAGTAGCCTCTTCGAACACTTTATTCAGTACACCTCCTTGTTTCTACACTCATTTTCCATTTTTTCAGTTCCATGTACCTTACAGATGCACTTTGTAGTTCTACAATTACAGTCTGTAGTCAGATCAAGTACTGTTGTGTACAAGTAGTGGTGGATCATTCTCAACACCAGTCACACTGACGTGGTGGTTGTGTGTAAGCGTGTGTGTTGTGCTCGTATGAGTGGATCAGACACAGCGCTGCTGGAGTTTTTAATATGTCAGTGTCACTGTTGGATTGAAAACAGTCCACCTACCAAGAATGTCCAGCCAGCAACATCCTGTAGGCAGCATCCTGTGAGCACTGATGAAGGATTGGAGGATGACTAATTGAACTAATTTATATATATATATATATATATATATATATATATAGTGGTCTGACACTAGATCTTGCCGCAGATCTTGCCACAGATTCAGTGTCCATCATCCAGACACAGGTGGCACCTTCAATACACACCCCTGTCTCTGCCCGGACCGTTTCAAAGTGCTTAGCAGTAGGAAATTTGTTGTCATGGTGCCCATGACATGTCCTGCCATTGACAGCCAGACACTGCCGACCTTATTTGCAGTGGTGATATGGACTGGAACCATGTCATTGTTAGCGACGAATACAGGTACGGTTTGGGATTTGATGATGGTTAGGTTTGACTATGGGGGCCTCGTGGTTGCCAGCTTCGGCAGGATCTACAGGCCCAGCCGCAACATCTGTGGTCAAATGTCCCACAGGACACCATACAGAATCCCTTTGGCTCAAATGCCCAGCCTCAGCTCATCTTGTATCCACGATAGAGGTGGCCTAACAGGGTACTAGACACTCATTTCAGTTGTACAGTTTTTGCCAATAAACGTATCCTTTCACTCTAATAATGTAATCACTAACATGTATCATCATTACATTCAAACATATTAAGTTTCATTTGATTCCAACAACTCCTTATTTGATAAGTTTTTCTGTCAATGAGTAGCTATACTACTCAATATGTATGAATGAATTAAGCACTGTAATGATTTTTAAACAAGACGCAAGAGGCAAACTTTTTAAAAAAGTGTTACACCTCCTTTAGGTCATAATCAGTTGATGACTTCTGAGTACTGGATGCTGTTGGCCTTTTATTCTATAAACAGCCAGAAAGTAATACAAATCTAACTTTCCTGCTTTTAACACAAATCCTTTGCAATGAAGTAATGTAACTATGGCATTGTTTTTATACTGATATTTTATAGCAGGCACACAATTTCGATCCTGAATTTCAGCACAATTATTGATTTCTTTCTCAATGCAAAGTCACCAAATTGTGCTGGACTCCAGGACTGAAATTGTGGAAGCCTTTAAGGGAAAATGCTCCATTAGAAGGCCTTTCTGTACATAAAATAAATATCTGATGCCTGTTCTGTGCCTTTAGAACTGCCTTCAGCAACTTTTTTCACTACTACTGCTACTATATAACTGCTGTACATAAAATGGGAGGCCAAAAGGTGATCAAGGACTTAAGGAGGTCCAGATTTCTGCAGTCTTGTTATGAATCAGATCCAGAAAACCTGAGGAAATTCTCTTCTATTTCTTACTATTGTGAACACTGAATTAGATAAATTAGTTTCTCCACAGTTTGTAGACAAGCATTGTAATGAGCCACGTGTAGGAAAGAAATTTGGGGCAGTGTGAAACCTTGCTGGCTCAGCCTCTACTGTAGGTCTGTATAGCAAAATTGGTTCTGTTTGTGTTCACCCCAGACACATCCAAAGAATCACTGAGGAACTCTTCATTAAGGTTGGGATGGCATTTAGGATGAGCAAATAGTTGTAAAGAATAGCCAGTGCCATCTTTTCCAACTTTTTATTTTAGAGTTGGAAGTGGTTCTGTATAGGAACATGCTTGGGTGGCACCACGGGCTAACACACTTTCCAACCAGCCTACATACAGACACAACTGTCTGTTTCAACAGCTGTTGGTCTGATGCAAAAGCAACCCCTGCTGGACCCGTGATGGATTGGTCCCCCCCAAGACATGTTTATGGCTGTGCCCTGTTTTCTGCTCGATGAGCACCAGACCTTCACAATCCTGACCAGGACAAGTGGTGAAAAAATGTGAAAAAAAACCCTGACAACTCAGCTAACATCCAAATAATCACTGAATGACCCTTCTTTACATCCGTATGGTCACCCTGACCAATTTTCTCTCAAGTGCAACTGGTTGCAGAACTACTAAGTCAAGTAGCACTTTTTATGATGAAGCGTTGTCGCAAAGCAGCTTTACAAAGATATCTGTGAAGCTAGCCCCCATGTGAGCCAAAACGGAATAGCACACTGGTTTGTGCTGTAGAACTGATTGTTTGTGTTGCTCCCATTAAAAAAAATTAACATTACATTTTCTTACCAATGACATCATGCAGCCCCCATATGACCAAAGCGTACCAAAATGGTCTCGTTTGTTAGTGCTGTGTTAGTGCTGGTTTTTGTCAAAATAAACATTTGAGCTATTTAAATTTTTAAGTTATAAGGCCATATTAGATTGGCCGAGTGACATCAAACAGCCCCACCCTCTGTTAGATAATGCTTAATTTCTTAAAAATCTAAGGAGCACAATATATTTTTGTACTGCAGAAAACAGCACAAATTAACAGTAGCACAGTATAACCTTGTTATCTCGTCCCCCGTTATATCGCCAACCTCATCTCTCGCCACCTGTGATGGCAGGACAGATTTCCTTCCATGCACTTTACCTCGAAAAGCCGCCAACCTTGGCTCTTGCCCTCGCCTAGCTTAAGACGTGACAAATGTCCTGCCAGTGATGAAATTCAACCCCCCTAAACCACCAAGTTTCAGACCATCAGTATGTGGCACTTTAATCCTACTTTAAACTTGCAAGGACAGATGATGTACAGCCCCTGTCTGTTATCAGAGAGGTTATATAAGGAGGAGACTGGGCCTGGTTGAAATATGAATAGGACTGTAGTACAGAAGCCCCACCCCGTCATTAGAAAGAACCAATCAGCATATTAGTAAATGTGTTGGAGAGAGGGGCGGAAAGTCTTGGCCCCTTTGTAGCAGAATTGTCGCTTTGTAGTGGCGAAATGCATGCACAGTTGCCAGAATAACCTTAAACAAATTAATATTTTTCTGTGTTATTTGAATCCAACAAAGAAAATAAGTTATACAATTTTTGTCAGATTATACCAGTGATTCTTAATATGCATTTTAAACTTTAATTTTTCTTTCAGATTTGAGATATATAGATCTCTCCCCGTTCAAAAAGATAAGAGTCTGGTATGACTCATGTTATAATGACTATTCTGTTATTCATGGAGTATTTCTCAAATTTAGCCTGTTTGAGTAAATCTCAAACATGTTTATGTACACTGTAAATGTGATTTTACGATCATGTGGACTGCTGGGTAAAACACATCATGTCAGCATCAGATATGAATGTCACTTTGTCTATTTTTTCGTAACCTCGTCTCTCAAAAAAAGTCATGAAACAGTCTTGGGCGAGATAACCAGTTTAGACTGTATTTCAATTCCTTTTTGAAACAGTAGTATTTCAGTTCAGTTTTTGATCACATTGGGGCTAGCTTCACAGAGTGACCCAAAGCCCTATCTGAACAAACCTAGGGTGACAGTGGCAAGGCAAAACTCTCTAGCTGTTATAAGGAAGAAACCTCACGAGGACCAAGAATCAAAAAGGCACCCAACCTCCTTGATCAGTCTAGATGTTATATAATATCCAAAGAACCACTTAGGAACCCTTCACTGAGTATAATCAGTCAGTTATGGTAAAAAAAAAAATGGAAATGCCAAGTCAGACGTAAAAAAGTAACCTCTCTGGTTCTGTCTCGGTACATGTGGAATTTGCTCTGTTTAGGAACGACTCACATCAAAATGACGACTAAGAAAACCATTGTAAAAGTGCAACGATTGAAACAAGTTAAAAACTGCTGGTTACAGTCGTTCAGTGTTCTTGTAAGGCTGAATTGGATGAAAGTGGCTGAAGCAGCAGAGGCGGGGCCGAGTGTGTTTTGTGTGTGCGTGTATGCGTGCGTGTGTGTGTCTGCTACAGCAGGAAACTGTCGGAGAGAGCGCTTCACAGATCACTCAGCCAAACACACTGACCTCTCCTCTCCTCTCCACTCCACTCCACTGCACTCCGGGTCCAGTCCAGTCCTCTGCGGTTCATCTCGAGCTACCGGTAGATCCTCCATCTGTCTGTATTTATTACGTTTTTGTTTCGAAGCCCATAGGTGGGCTCGGACAGAGAGATGCTCGGGCTCGGACTGTAGCTTCACCGAAGCGCTGCTTAGTTAGGAATGCCATCTGAGCCTCAATGTTTCACTGGGCCAAGTGGAAGAAGAGGATGGGCGCGAACAGCTCCTCCAAGAGACCGGTCTTCGACGAGAAAGAGGATGGTGAGTAGCAGATTCCTTGCCCAAACTCATCCCTCATTTCACGGCTGCTGCTTTTAGCTCCACGTTTGTCCACTCGGTGCCTGTCGGGTGTTTAAATGGCTCGTGCGCTCTTCGGAGTTTCACACTATTCGCTGTTGCCTTCACTTTAGCAAGACTAATGCGTTGCAAATGCTTTGGGGATATCACTCCCAGATCAGACACAATTTCCTAACACTGGTGCAAACACAGCCAACGGAACCCTGACAGATTCTTTAGACATACAGCTGCAACACGATTAAAAATAACTTACAGCACCACTGTCAGAGGACATGTATAAGCAATGTACACTTATATATCAGTGGTACAGCAGTGGTCCACAACTGCTGCTGTCTTCATCAACTAAAGGTACAACTATGTTATGTACCATTCCGTTCTAAGACTGTAACACATTAGGCTAGTTTGAAAACCCATTTTTATTCATATCACATTACAGTCTCAGTGGATGCACCCATCTTAGTCTGGATACATATTGACATCTCACTCATCATGCAAAGCTGTCAGGGCACAAACACTTGAAACCGGGGTGCAACCATTAAACATTTCTTTCGTACACTCACCGGCCACTTTAGTAGGTACACCTTGCTAGGGGCAGGTTGGACCCGCTTTTGCCTTCAGAACTACCTTAATTCTTCGTAGATTCAGCAAGGTGCTGGATACATTCCTCAGAGATTTTGGTCCAATTGACATGATGGCATTACGCAGTTGCTGGAGATTTGTTGACTGCACATCCAAGATGCAAATCTCCCATTTCACCACATTGGACTGAGTTCTGTACTCTCATTTGAGTACAGTGAACTCATGCTCATGTTCAAGAAACCAGTTTGATTTGAGCTTTGTGATGTATTATTCTGCGGGAAGTGAGAAGATTGGACATGGCCAACAACAAACCTCAGGTAGGCTGTGGCTTTGAAACGATGCTCAGTTGGTATTAAGGGGCCTTAAGTGTGTCAAGAAAACATTTCCCGCACCATTACACCACTACCATCAGTCTGAGCTGTTGACCTAAAGCAGGATGGATCCATGTTTCATGTTCTCTACACCAAATTCTGACCCTACCATCCAAATGTTGCAGCAGAAATAGAGACTTAGACCAGGTAATGTTACCTTATTTTGTCCAGTATTGGCAAGCCTAAGTGAATTGTAGTCTCAGTTGCCTGTTTTGAGCTGACAGGAGTAGCACTTGGTGTGGTCTTTGCTGCTGTTGCCCATCTGCCTGAAGGTTTGACGTGTTGTGCATTCAGAGATACTCTTCTCCATACATCGGTTGTAACCAGTGATTTTTTTAGTTACTTTTGCCTTTTTGTCAGGTCAAACAAGTCTGGCCATTATACACTGACCTCTGGCATCAACAAGGCATTTTTGCCCAGAGACCTGCTGTTCAATGGATATTTTTTCTTTTTCGGACCGTTCTCTGTAGAGATGGCTGTGCGTGAAAATCTCAGTAGATCAGCGGTTGCTGAAATACTCAGACCAGCCATAGGTCAGGTCTAGCGCCAATAACTATACCACATACAGAGTCACTAAAATCACCTTTCTTCCCCATTCTGTTGCTCGGTTTGAACTTCAGCAGGTTGTCTTGGCTATGCCTACATGCCAGAAGAAATTGAATTGCTGCCATGTGATTGGCTGATTAGATATTTCAGGTGTACCTAATAAAGTGTCCGGTGAGTATATAAACTTATATACATATATATCTGTGTGTGTGTGTGTGTGTGTGTGTGTGTGTGTGTGTGTGTGTGTGTACAGCTATTCTGTTTTACCCTGAACAATGTCTGTACTAAAGATTTGCTTAATGTGGTATTAAGAATATTCACAATTATACAAATTCATTATACTCCAGTATCTCTCTGCAACCATGCATAACAGCTTATTTAGACAAGCTGCATTCATCATGTAGTCATAGATTATGGCACAGTATACCAATTGAATTATCAGAAAGCTAATTGATTAATTAATAGGGATTAGGCAAATCCATGAAAACAGGTCCCATTGACGAGCTTTGGGATTTCATAATGCTGGAAGGGAATGCATGGTTTGAAGTCAAGCCCATACTACTTAGTTATATCATATTCACAGTGAGCCTTATCTTTGCATCTGGATGGAAATTTAAATTAATCCACAGTCAAGAAAATGAGGACTGATCACAGATCATATGACTTAACTGGAGAGAGAATAATCTAGATGGAGGATAGATGGGGCAAAAAAGAGTAATGACCCACTTAGTTTCTGTGTGCACCCAAAGCTTAATCAGACTTTCTAGGGTAGGTTTTCTTGTATAAGTTATAAGCAAGGTTTCAGTGTTATTTTGCTTCTATGTTGTGTTATTTGTCTTGGTCTAGGTGGATTATTTAACACGATTAATGGTTGTTTTGAAGATCAACATTCTTGAAGGCTGAATAAAAAAGTCTTTTATGTGCTAGAGTGCTTCATTTTGAAACCCAGCCTTACAGAAATAACAGAAAACAATCTAATAACTCATGGTCAATGTTGGGGGTACTTATTCAGAAAGGTACAAAGGAGTAGTTACGTCTTTCAGAATGTACTTTCTGTATTGTTTCCTGAAAAAGTAATCCTGTTAGAAATTGCTTTACTTCTTATTTACTCACTAAAACCCTTATTAATCTGCACCAGCTAAAACGCACAAATTTAAGAGCCAGTTGTTTAAATGCTTTATACAGATCCTCCTCCATTTTACATTTACATTTACATTTACAGCATTTATTCAGAGCGACTTACAATTGGTACAATCCAATACAATACAATCTTACAATCCAAGCAATTGTGGGTTAAGGGTCTTGCTCAAGGACCCAACAGTGGCAGCTTGGCAGAGGTGGGATTTGAACCCTGGACCTTCTGATCCAAAGTCCAGTACCTTAACCACTAGGCTACCACAGGCCTAATTTAATTTAATTTTTTTACAATTGACCGACTTTCAATTTTATGATGGGAATCCATTAATAACACATTCAGCAGAAACTAGTGATGAGCGCTGGGAAAAGCTGTAGTCGCAGTCGCGTTTGAAACGTTTAATATGGGCTGAGCTATGATATATACAAAATTCAACTTACGATGGATTTGTCAGATCATTTCCCCAGTGTAAATCAGGGACTACCAGTATAAGATAAAGAACATTCATGCCAAATTCAGATCTTTCTTTGTATGGAGTTTTTTCAGGGGTTTTTTAGGCAGTTGCACAAATCTGGCCAGCAGATGTCGCCAAGGTGTGGAGTTTCAAGCATTGTGAACAAACCGAATCATTTTTCAAAACAATTGAATCAAATGATTCAAAACTTCAGAAAGCTTTGTTTCTTCCATCACTAGATATGGACACTAAACAGCCAATCCACAGCATACAGAACGTTTGTTGTAAATGCTTTGGGAATCGTTATGTTTTTCACTGAGAAAAATGAGCAAGAAATTATCTTAGTAGTGAATTTAAACTGTAATGCGTTACATTACTTGGTTGCAGGAAAAGTGATTAGATTACTGTATTGCATTGCTTTGTATCTCTACCCCAACACTGCTCATGGCCATGGAAATATTTGTGTAGTCTGATTCTAGATATCCAAACACATTTGAAATAGATTCCCAACACATTTTAATTAGATGCTAAACACTTCGAAAATAGAAACATGGAAACAGTCAGTGTTGGTTATAATTGTCAGTTGGAAAGAAATGATATTAATTAAACAAGACACTCCAAAAACATGTTACGTGGAGCACCAACATCTGGCCAGTCAGGACATATAGAAGGTTCTTGAATTATCTGTCTGTCAATTTAGAACGAGGCTTATCTTGTAACCAATAGACATTTAGCATAAAGCACTGCTGTTGTCTATGGTTTTGGGGTAGGTTTGGAGCAGATTTTAAAGTCTTGTGCTTTAAACATTTTGTCACATTCCTTTAAGAGTTAGAACTAGGGCTGGGTATTGTTAATCTTTCTCTATACTGGTCTTGACTTTGAATTGGATACCAAAACAGTACTTTGTGATATTATCTAATTGTGATACTAAACAAGATATGAGAGGAAAAAATAGTACTGAACAGGTTATTTCACAACAGAAGTACAGTCATGTTTAATTCATTCCAGAAAGCTTGTCAAGTACCGAAAATGACGAGTACAGAGCAAATTTTTTCCATAAGGAACAATGCAAATGTAATTAATCTGTTGGAGACCCCAGAAAATCCACACTATTATATGCAGGAACGTTTATACTATTGGTGAACTCAGTGCTCTAGCATAGATGCTAAGCTAACTGCAGCCTGTGTTCTGGAGCATTCAGTTTGTGTTTTCCTTTCGGTTTTCTCCTATAAGTTTTAAGACCCATGGAGACTTACTGTATTTGCACCAAGAATACAGTACTGTAGAAAAAATAAAATAAATAAACAAAGAAAAACACAAGAAACACAGCGGAGATCTTCACTGAGCGAGAGCTATTGTGAATCTGAATCACTGAATCATTGTGAACTGAATTGTGAATTGTGAATCAAGTTTCTGCTGAAACAGGTCACCTGTCTCGACCCATAAAAGTTTAAGCAAGCGCACTGAGCACAAGACGAGAACCAAGACACATCTAGTCAAAATGCATCGAAAACTGAATTTAATGAGTTCCGAGGTGGTCGAGAACCGAGGTATCACTGTATTCACAATCTACTCACAGTTTACCACCTTACTTGGTATTACTGAAGTAATGAAATGATTTGTTTCACCAGTAATCAAGGAGATATCAGCATTAATTGGACGCAGGTGTTATGTGACTATGTTGGCTTTCACAGTTCAGTTTTTATTTCTTCTTCTTAAGAAATATTAGAATATTCGTCAACACGAAAATGAAATGTAGTACCGTATTTTCTGGGCTATAAAGTGCACCGGGTTATAAGGCGCAATATCAACGATCGACTTCTAACGGGTATATTTTCATACATAAAGCGCACCGGGTTATAAGACGCATGAAAGTTCCGTCGGAAGCTCAGTTTGGTCTTTACCTGGCGCAGGGCATCTTCTTGCTTCCTCCACTTCCGTACCATTGATTCGTTAATGTTGAATTCTCTCGCAGCTGCTCTATGTCCGTGTTGTACTGCGTGACTGATAGCGTTGTGTTTGAAATCCGCTTCGGAAATGAATGAATGAATGCACACACCCTAATGCTGAAGCACATACCGTATTACTCCGCTATGCTGCGAACTACGGTGGCCGTAAGCTTCGTAACCTACCAAGACCGTGCTAAAACATTTTGACATATTTATGAGCGCCATGTACCATCTACAATCGGTTCTAGGTCACAACCAGATTAATTCATACATAGGAGCACCGCATTTAAAGGCGCACTGCGATTTTTTGAGAAATAAAGGATTTTAAGTGCGCCTTATGGTCCGAAAAATCGGGTGGTAGTTAAAAGGGATGGAATTTACGGAATACTCATAAATTAGTACTGAGTGGTTTCTACGGCAGCGGAATGATATCCAGCTAGCTTGCCAATGCATCTTAGTTTTAGTGCTATGTGAATTTAAATTTGTTTGCCTGACAAACCTATAACTTTCTGTTGCAAAAGTAAGAAAGCTGCCTGTTAAACTGTTAACTTTCATACTGCTGACATGCTGTTTTTTAAACAGAGAGTAATTCCTTGTTTCATCATTTGGTTTGTGAGATGTGTGATGTTTGTTTTGGCAGACCTCTGTGATATGATGATTATTATTAATATTGTTGTTCCCTTTTGCCTTAATGACAACACACACTTGAGCTGGCCAGGACTCCACAAGTTTGTCCAAAATCTGATGACCTATGCTATTCTAGCATGATTTCAGAATATTCCAAAGAATATCTTGAGGTGTTACTGATGCTTGGCTTTCTCTGTCTTCAACAGTTTGCTTTCCTTGATATTTTTTGGTCTTCACGTAGTTGTTGCAGAGCTTTGATATATATTCTGGGTCATGGCCCTGCTTTAGTGTAAATCTTTCTCCACAAAGTCACTCTTGAGGTCGCCTGAGTATGTGCTTCATTGGAAACAATAGGACTCAGGGAAATCTGACCGTCTGTGCAAAGGCATTAGTATTTCACAAATGTGCTTACTTGCTTTTCAGTCATCCCAAAAACTACTATTTTCTAAAATTAATTAATCTTCTTCCAAAAGACTCAACTTTTTACTCAAATTGATATGCTGGTATATGATTTGTAGTGGAAAATGCAAATGCAAAATAGGAGCATGTTCACTAGGGGTGGATATTGAAAAGGACTTTACGATACGATACACATCACGATACATGGGTCACGATACGATTACATTATGATATATTGCGATATTCCACATAGTTCACTGAAAATATAAAAATGGCTGAAATTAATGTTACGGTGTGCAGTCTGTCGCCTTAATACATCACATCACGTTGATAATTCAGTGGACAAATATGGTCAAAACACTGTACTGCAACCCCTACAGGAGTGGAGATTGTAGTTTACACCCCATTTAAAAGTTTTCTTCTTTTAAAAAATTGTATATTTTGAGCTAAAAATCAATGTACAATATCACGAAAATAAATACTGCAATATGTTGCTGTATCAATTTTTTTAGTACAGCCCTAATGTTCACTAGAAGCCTTAGACTTTAGGCCCCACTGTATAACTAAGCATGCGTTGCTGAAGTATGTGTGGCTGGCTATGGTTTCCATGCTGCTTGAGTGTCTGCCATAAAAAGACATCCATATTTGGCCCTTTTTAGGTGCCATAAGGCCCACATCAGACAATAAAACAGCAGTGCTTGGCAGATTATGATCTTCTGTAATCGAG
Source organism: Ancistrus triradiatus (assembly GCA_025084515.1). Taxonomy (NCBI): domain Eukaryota; kingdom Metazoa; phylum Chordata; class Actinopteri; order Siluriformes; family Loricariidae; genus Ancistrus; species Ancistrus triradiatus. Next base: position 15,110 of record JAJAGP010005176.1, read on the forward strand.
TATTCAGGATGATGTGTTATCGAGACTGTGTAATTCAGCAGATTGTTTGATTTAGCCAGGCAGGGTTCAGGCAGTGGTGTCTAGGGCTGTAAAGGCTGTTAATGGCAGTTTACGAAAAGGTCCTTCTCAGAATCAGTAAGAACAACTTAACTTTACAAATTGCTGTAATGCCATCAGCAGACCTTGGTATTAGTGCTGAGTGGCACCAGAAGAGTGATACAGATCTACCTGAACATTCTTTAAATTCTGTATTTCAGGATTGTCAGGATCAGTATCAAATGAGTAACATAAAAATAAAAGAAATTTGATCTGTGCATCTCTAAATTTGAGCCAGGACTTTGTGCTTTGCTTTTTTTCTTTATCTGCATCCATCTACTTGTGTCCACAGCTGCCATCCTTGGCTAGGCCTCCTTACTGTCACATGGATATAATTCCATCTAGAACACTGTGTGACTACAGGAGAAAAACAACTATCTGTGAATGTCCATACCATAGCACAAAGTTTAATATTAAACAGTTAATCAGTCAGCTGTTCTGTGTGCTCTATTTTTTTATGACACCTTTAGATTAGAAGAGAAAGAGAGGGCGTACGTGTTTACAGTGCAGTCTGTACGTAATTGCAACCTTTGCTGATTTTGCTCTATTTACCAGAAAACTAGGTTTAATAAAAATAGCTACCACTATAACTGAAGTATGTGGACACCAACATTTTTTTGTTGGGTTCTGCTATTTCTGTTGCACCAACTGCTAATAGACATTCAAAGCGAAGTGCATAGACAAACACTGGCAGTAGAATGGGTTGCACTGAAGATCTCAGTGACTTTAAATGTCACTGCCATAGTATCCCACCTCTGCCACAAGTCCGTTTATGAAGTTTCTGATCTGCTAGAATTGCCTCTGCCAACAATACGTGTTATTATTGTGCCACTTGAGATTCAGTTTATGGACAGATGTGCTGAGTTTATTCTATAGAATTTGCTGGCATAATTCAAAATTCACTGTTCCATCAATGATGGCAAGAGGTTCTGGACCAGATACCCCAAAACATCCCAAACCATGACGCCATCACCACCATACAGACATAACACTTCTCATTTAAACCAAAAAGTCCCAGTTTGGTCTCATCCATGAGCAATAACCTTCTTTAGCAAACTGGACACAAGCTGCAGGGTTCTCTTTGGAGAGCAGTGGCTTTATCTTTGCAACCCTGCCATGCACACCATTGTTGCTCAGTGTTCTTCTGATGGTGGACATTAGCCAACATGAGAGAAGCCTTTAGATACTTACTAGTTACCCTGGGTTCCTTTGTGGCCACACGGACTATTATCCACCTTTGTCTAGAAGTCATCATTGTTGGTCGACCACTGGCCGACTGTAGATTGGTCAGTGCTCCTTAGAGATAGTTTCGAAACTTTTCCAGTCATCAATAACTTATTTCTGAGGTCATCAGAAATCTCTGTTGTTTCATGCCAAGTTACAAATAAACGTGTTATGGAGATCAGACTTTTATAGATTCCTGTTCTTTATTTTCAACATGGCGTCCACTCACACCTGATTGTCATCTCATTTACCTGTATAATTTGCAGCATCAATATTATAATTTAGATCAATTAAATCTTTTATAAAAAATATCAGTACCCTCATACAGTATTTTGTGGAGACTGACATCATTTAACCTCTCAGGTGACAACCTTTCATGCAAACATTTCTATTGTTTCTATTGAGTATAGAGTTCAGGAATGACATTTAAACCTATGGTAAGAATTGTGTTAAGTGTATAGGAATTAGCTTACAACCCTTTTCCTAATGTTTCTCGATTTAAGCAGCCATGAGTAACAGTTGCTCCTTGACCAGCTGTGTGGTTGCTTTGTCTGTCAGCATGAGGAAGTGTCGGTACCAATACATCAAGCCTTTATGTGGTTGAAAGGTCAGAGTGGGACCTTTCTAGAAGCACAAACTCAATAGAGCCTTAAACACGTGATGCCTGATCCAAGGATGTTACACAATGTGCCATGTGTCTTCATGCATTTCTCTCTGATTATCAGACACTGTGTATAAAGTGCCTATAGGAAATCATCATACCCTGTCAAAACTCGTTACAGTGCGCCACGCTACATCTTATTTTCATAATTGAATGCAGTATATGTGTACTCTCTGAGAGGGCTAGATGGTAGAAATGTGCAGGTGGTGTGTTTGTATGGGTCAGGTGTGGAGCTGTTAGCATCTCACTTACAGTTCTTTCACACCTTCTGATGGCAGGATTCTCTCTCTCTCTCATTTTTTTTCTCACACTTTCACAGTCTCTTGGTCGCTCATTACCTTAACTTACTGAATGACTTACTTTATCTGAATTTTTACCTCTTGTAAACGTGTTCACGTGGAAGCACACATTTCAGGGTTCATTTTAACCTGATCGCTTATGTCTGTGCTGTTTCGATTCTCCTCTTTTCACACTTCTCTGCTCACCTCTCCCACTGCGCACACTATTCCCGAACCGCAAGCCCCATTATGAGCAGCTGCACAAATAAATGGCTCAAAAAGTAACATAATCGAGACTGTTACAAGTATGTGCTCATTTTTTCTTTAAGCCGGTTGAGTCATTGTCTGAACTGGTTTGAACCAGGGTTTGGGATCCTCAGGTACAAAGTGCCCTGTAGGTTGTCAATCCAGCTAATCAGAATCAGAATCAGAATCAGGTTTATTGCCAAGTAAGTTTTCACAAACAAGGAATTTGTTTAGGTGTACTGGTGCATGACAAAAAAACAACTAATTAT
>JAJAGP010005176.1:17983-36655 GCA_025084515.1 Ancistrus triradiatus
AACAGAATTTATTAAAAAGGAAAAACTAACATTTCTCATGGACATAAGTATTCAGACCTTTTGCTATGATATTTGATATTTAGCTCTGGGCCAGAGTCATGGTGTTGTAGAAAATGAATCAGTAAACTGTGACCAATCGAGAATTCAGTACTCCAATGATATAAAATGAACATGACTATCTGTATTATCTGTTCAGATAGGTATATTCTAGAACTCTGGATTGGTCTCATTTTTTATGCTGCTCATTCCCTTAGGATTGTGTTTTAGAGCAGTTGTATTGGCTAGTGAGCAGTGTTCAAAGAGCATTACTGCAAGAAAGCCAGTGCTCTAGAGACCTTTACATTAACTGACCCTGCACCCTGACATTTACTTCTTCCAAATTGGGATATGTGAAAATTCATCCCTCTGGAGATTACCAGCATACTGTATATTGAAAAATATATTACATTCAGAGAGTGTGTTTGCTTGGGAATACTCGGTTGGTCTGTATGTTGTGTGTTCATTTGCTTCTAAAGACCTGAAGAAGCTTGCTTGTGCACAGCATTTTATCTAAGGATAACTCACCAAAGTACCTTTGTGTTCACTGGAAAGCAGATTGTAATGAAAAAGCGAAATACCTGTGTTTCCCTGAAATATAAGAAAAACAAGTAGTGTGACGAGCATTTTCTTCTAAATTACATACTACCCACTCAGCAACATGTTGTTAAAAAGACACTGGAAAAAACGTCCATGTTGTTCAATGAAACCGCATTATATTTTGAAAGCTAAATGAGAAAGTGAAAACAGAATTTATTAAAAAAGGAAAAACTAACATTTCTCATGGACATAAGTATTCAGACCCTTTGCTATGACACTTGAAATTTAGCTCCGGGTGCCTCCCATTTCTCTTGATCATTTTTGAGATGTTTCTACACCTTGATTGGTGTCCACCTGTGGTAAATTTAGTTGTTTGGACATGACTTGGAAAACACACCTGTCTGTATAAGGTCTCACAGCTAACAATGCATATCAGAGCAAAAAATTGAAATGAAAGAAACACCAGGGACTCTTCCTAGAGCTGGTCGCCCCACCAAAACTAAGTAAGGGGGAGAAGGTAAGAGAGGTGACCAAGAGCCAGTCATCACTTTGGCTTAGCTCCAAAGATCCTGTGTGCAGATGGGATCAAATTTAAGAAGATCAACCATCACTGCAGCACTCCACCAATCTGGGATATATAGACACATGAAAATTTACAAACAATAGCAAATCCCTGCCAGGTGCTTCAACTTAGTACTGAGTAAAGATTCTGAATACTTATGCCAATACAATGTTATAGTTTTTCCTTTTCAATAAATGTGCACAAAGTTCTAGAATTTTGTTTTCACTTTGTCATTAAGGGGTATTGACTGCAGAATGATGGGTTCTTTAGCACACTTATTACAAAATGTAACTTTTCTTAATCAATTTGTGTATATGTTTATGGTAATAACTGATATAGTAGATTAATTGTACATATATTTTTATGCATTATGACTCACTATAATGTTATTGTAATGTAATGACTCACTATAATAATATAATGTAATGAATGTGAATGGGCAGGCTCCACTTCAAAAGCTTTATTATACAAACAGGCAGTCACACCAGGCTTAATCAAGTGAGAGTCCATGTAATAAAACAGTCCAGAATCTGATAACCAGGGAGTGTAGAACCGAGGCAGCAAATCTAAAGGACCAGACAGGGACAAAGGAAATAAAGCAGGTAACAGTGAAACTGGGTCTTTTCAAGGGAATACTGTAAGACTAAACAGGTGAGTGAGTGATGAGTGCAGCATTAGTAAACAGGCGAAATGGAGCTTAAGAAAGTGGAGGCTTGGTTGAGGGTGTGTGTGTAATGCTGGGGATTAGAGTCCATGTCCCCAACTGATGTGTCCGTTGGCGTGACGCATACTAAACATTTTTTAGATTTCTGTACATTTTCCAGCCTACGCACATAATCTGCCAGTTTCCACAGCAGTCTGCATGCATAGAGCACATTGTACAACCTGAGGGCCCTATTTCTGCTCAATATTATTGATTCGGATAATAGAGCCTGTCAACCCCCACATATTGAAGTAATGATGTGGATAAATGCATAAACAGAACTGTGCAAGTCTAAATCTAGGATTTTATACTTGGCAATTTCCATTTAAGCAAAACCATGAAATCCAGTGGATCTGAATACAAGTTGTCTTCTGTATTCTGTAACCTTTCTTAAATATCATATTTGCACTGAAATGTGCTGTTATCAAGGGAGCTGTTAGACTTAGTAGAGATCAAATAGCCTATTTTTGTTGATGTAGCATTTCCAACTCCACTACACAGTAATTGCTGTTGCTGCAGAATCCTGGCATGTTTTCTTTTTCCCAAGGTAAGAGTAGCATCGATCACGTTGCGGATTATGACTATGTTAATTGAGCAGCAATTTTGACTGATTGTGGTAATGTTGATGATTATAGTAATAGTTGTGTTTTGTGCATGCAGAGTATAACACTCGATCATTTACTATGTAAAAGAACTTTGTAGTTCTACAATTACAGACTGTAGTCCATCTGTTTCTCTACATACACTGTTAGTCCCCTTCATTCTGTTCATTCTGTGGCTTGGTGGGTAGCACTGTCGCCTCACAGCAAGAATGTCCTGGGTTGTATAGCACTTTGTATAACACTTTGAATATGTACAGCTGATGAAGGCCTCTGTCTGAAACGTCCTGTTCCTCTGGAAATTTTGTGCAATACCAAAGTTAAACCAAAATGAATATTTTAAAAGTATTTTTTACAACCCCAAAGCAGAAAGGTTGGAACACAATGTTCCTCAAATAAAAACTGGAATCGATTTACATATTTCAGTCCTAACTTTGATTTGGCTTGCTTTGCATTGTCTTGTTGAAAAATGCACAGACGGCCATGGAAAAGATAAAGATAAATCCTTTCCAATCTTTATTTGAGGAACTGGCAAGAACTTATTTTGCCCTAACTGATGCAGTGAGTAGCTTCTCATTTGTTAAACAACCATGTCGAAGACACATCCTGTGGTCATGGAAAAGATGTTAATCTGTTTCATAAGGGTCAAAGAGTGGTTCAGGGAGCATGAGACATTTTCACACATGGATTGGCCTCCATAGAGTCCAGACCTGAACCCCATTGAGAATCTTTGGGATGTGCTGGAGAAGACTTTGCACAGTGGTCCAACCAAATCTCCCATCATCAATATATATATATATATATACAGTATATGTTATAAACATATGTACTATATATATATATATATATATATATATATATATATATATATATATATATATAGTGCATATATGTGCAATATACGTTTTATAACCCCAAATCAGAAAAAGTTGGAACAGTATGGAAATGCAAATAAAAAAACAATGCAGTGTTTCTTACATTTCCTTCGACTTCTGATTCATTACAGACAGTATTTCATGTTTTTTCATTTGTTAATAAACAGCCATTCCTTACATAAAAAAAAAAGTCGGGACAGGAATAAAGGCTAAATAAAGGCTAGTAATGATGTTAAAAGAACTAAATAATAGTGGGTTTCAAACAGGTAATGTGAAAAGGTGATTACAATAATGATTTGGTACAAAAGTATGTATGAAAGGAGTCTTTGAGGAGTAAAGACGGGCAGAGGATCTCCAGTTTATCAATAAATTTAACAAACAAAATTATTTAAATGTTTAAAAACAATGTTCCTCGAATAAAGATTGGAAAGGATTTATCTTTATCTTTTCCATGGTCGTCTGTGCATTTTTCAACAAGACAATGCAAAGCAAGCCAAATCAAAGTTAGGACTGAATATGTAAATCGATTCCAGTTTTTATTTGAGGAACATTGTGTTCCAACCTTTTCTACTTTGGGGTTGTAAAAAATACTTTTAAAATATTCATTTTGGTTTGAATTTTGTATTGCTTAAGGTGAATTGTGTTAACTTGTGCCTCCAGTGCATTATTATAGTAAATGTTTTTAACACAAGCAAAATATTCAAGAAAGCCATTTAATGTATTAAACAAGCAAAAAAACAAGTGAATTAAGCGAAATTAAACTGAAAGTTGACTGAAATATATGTTACCGCAAATGTATTTATCTATAATACAATTTTTTTTAAAGTGTGATCAAAGTTTACTTACTACCATTTGACATAAATAATTTGTATAGCTATTAACTTCACAAAGTATTAGAATAATGTCTCTGTATGTACACTAACAGTCTACCCAGCACTCATACTACCTGTTTAAGTCACCCTTGCATCCAGTTTTACTTGGTTTAGGATCTTGTTGCAACAAAAACCTGTACAATTCTTATTCCCTAAGCAAATGATATTATTGCGTTTGTTCTCTTATGACATCCTGGTGACCTCCATTAGAAATCCATTATGATGAAACCCATTAGCAGCGCTTTGAAAATGATTCTTCCTTTCATTATTTCATACTTTGGCTATAACTCAGTCGGAATTGTGCCAGTAACCACTACAGCCTCAGTCACTTTAATCTGCCTTTCTCAGCTTTATTACAGTGGTGCACACTCAGCTCTATTTGTCTGTTAGCGTGAGGTTTACAGGAGAACCATTTTGCAAATAGGCCATAGCTCAGTGTTTTATTTTATGGCTCAATGTCATTTTACAATCAGGTAAAACTTTGTTCACTGGTTTGGAGAAATGTATGCATAAAATATTATATACAGATGGAATACTGTATATACAATGAATAAAATATATGGGATGTGCACCTGTAGAAAGATTGCAGTTACCGGTCCAGAGCTGATAATAATTGAAACAATTTAGCACCCAGGAAGATGATACAGTATCTTTAAAAGGAAACGTTCCTGCGCAGAGATTTGGTTCTAAGATACGGCAGCATAGAGGGCCAATCGTGGCAGATTTATTGTTTTAACCCTAAAAGTCATTATTATTAAACAAGGAATCATTAGAGATGAACCACATTCAAAAAAGTGAGACCGAACAACAAAACTATGCGTTAACAGCCTTTGGCCAAGTGTATAGGAAATCAAGTGCTAATTTTGTATAACATTACCAGTACATGTTTCATGAAAAATAAAACAGATTTAGTTTAACTGTAACAGATCATAGTCACAGTGGCTGATTTTGGATAGTGAAAGTCTTTGAGTGACCAGGTAATGTTAAAATTAATAGATAAATATATGTATTGTAACAAACATGTATTGTCAGAGTCATGGTGTTGTAGAAAATGAACTGTGACCAATCGAGAATTCAGTACTCCAATGATATAAAATGAACATGACTATCTGTATTATCTGTTCAGTTAAGTTATATTCTAGAACTATGGATTGGTCTCATTTTTTATGCTGCTCATTCCCTTAGGATTGTATTTTAGAGCAGTTGTATTGGCTAGTGAGCAGTGTTCAAAGAGCATTACTACAAGAAAGCCAGTGCTCTAGAGACCTTTACATTAACTGACCCTGCACCCTGACATTTACTTCTTCCAAATTGGGATATGTGCAAATTCATCCCTCTGGAGATTACCAGCATATATTGAAAAATATATTACATTCAGAGAGTGTGTTTGCTTGGGAATACTCGGTTGGTCTGTATGTTGTGTGTTCTTTTGCTTCTAAAGACCTGAAGAAGCTTGCTTGTGCACAGCATTTTATCTAAGGATAAATTATAACCTTTGTGTTCACTGGAAAGCAGATTGTAATGAAAAAAGCGAAATACCTGTGTTTCCCTGAAACACAAGAAAAACAAGTAGTGTGACGAGCATTTTCTTCTAAATTACATACTACCCACTCAGCAACATGCTGTTAAAAAGACACTGAAAAAACCGTCCATGTTGTTCAATGAAACTGCATTATATTTTCAAAGCTAAAGGAGAATAAAAACATCTTTTTCATGTGGTTAAAAAGCAATTTACCTGGAGACTTAATTTTTTAAATTACAGATTTAATTAAAAGTGCAAGGTACAAAGATGTATTTTTCCACATGGTTGAAAAGACATTAATGTGTGGACTTAAACAAACGCATTATTGATTACGCCTTCTACCTCCACCACGTCTATCTGGGGAATATGTAAGAATTTCAGACATTGCTTCAAAGACATCGAACTCTTTCTGTGATAAAGCGGAATGCAGTAAAACAATTTCTCATGAGGGGTCTCATTACTAAATACGCATTAAACAATGCACAATACGTTTATAAAAATATAACTATTAGGGGTCACGCTGTGGCCGCTAGAGGCCACTCTTGATCCCTCATGGCGGCGTGAGAACCCTCAGCACGATCACACAGGCGCCAACCTAATTTGCCGTTCTGCTGAAAGTGGCGACACCTGTTGTGCAGCCTATTTAAGCAAACCTTTGGGCTCACACAGGTGTCGCACCATTGCGTTAGCAGCATGCGCTGCACTAGGCTTCAGCCTTCTGTATCCACACGCTTTTTGTTTTGGTTAGGGAAAAAAGGTACGACTGGCGATTTGTAGATCGTCAGTCTGGGGCAATCGGGAGATTGCCCGGTAAGACAGGGCCTAGATGCCTAGACGCTAGCGTAGGGCCAGGTTTTTGTTTTATTTTGCGTTTATTTTCACCAGGCTTCCCCGGCTGCTTTGAGCCTCGCCCGTGGCTGCGAGACTCGCCCCTCCTTTTCCCTCTCACGCCGTCATCCCCCTCCTGCTTCGCGATCGGGGAAGTTCTATTCCCCGCCCGATCGCGTTTTGAAGAGGACCTTGAGCTCTTATAGTCTTGTCCTCTTCATTCCCCGCATGCTTATTTGAAGTATTTGTTTGCCACGCGCTTGCGGAAGCTCCGCTCGGGCTCTAATGGGACCCATATGCCATTGGTGTAGCGGAGCCCACGCCATAATCGTATCGTGAATAGCAGCGCTGTACGCTTACGGCATGTGTTTTCTTTATTAGTTTTCAGGTTCTTTTTGGTTTATTCTTTCGTTTCTTTTATTTATTTAGATTTTGTTTCATTAATTCCACCTGGAGCTAACTGCACTGGGGTCCTAAACCAGTTATTACCCACAAAATGACAATATAAAACCTAAAATATATTTTATATAAAATATATTTATATAAAATTTTTATGTTTGCGTTAACAGTTTGTCTGCCCAATTCTTCTAAACACACTCATTTGTCACTTTATTAGGTACACTTTCTTATTTCTATACTAATTGTCCATTTTAGCAGTTCCACTTACCATACAGATGCACTTCTGATTGTATCAGACCTAGCAGTGCTGCTGGAGTTTTATAAATGTACACTCACTGGGCACTATTAGACACATCTACTATATTGCTTCACCTTGTAGATGTAAAGTCAGAGACAGTAGCTCATCTGTTTTTGGACAGTTTACACAGTTAGTCATCCTCTAAATCTTCATTAGTGCTCACAGTATGCTGCCTACAGCATGCTAGAGGCAGTGCATTTTTGGCTGGTGGACTATTTTAAGTCAATCAGTGACACTGAGGTGTTTAAAAACTGTAGCAGCACTGCTCCACCCAGACCAGCACACCAGTAACACACCACCACCATCAGTGTGACTACAGTGCTGAGAATCACACACCCAAATAGTACCTGTTCTGTGGTGGTTCTGTGGGGGTCCTGACCATTAAAGAGCAAAGTAAAGGGGATTAACAAGGTATGTAGTGAAACAGATTAACTACAGTCTGTAATTGTAGAACTACAAAGTGCTTCTATATGGTAAGAGGAAGTGATAAGATTGAAAGTGCTGCATTTTCAGCACTTGGATCTTAGTTCAAAAAGTTCAGTCTTGGTCTCATCTGACCATAAAACTTCAGAAGCACAAATGAGACTAAGTGTGGCACTTCATCTGAAGATGCTTCTTTTCTGGAACTTTGCCATACTAACCAGCTTGTGTAAGGCTTGTGAGATTGTTGTCACATGTACTGACTGTCTACTCTTAGCAGCAAAGACTTGTAAGTTTGTCAAAGTTGCCACTGGCCTCTTGGTAACTCCTGTGATGATTATCTGCATCTGCCCCAACTCTATTATATTATATTATCTATTAAATTAGGACATCCCCAACTACTAAATTGTATTATAACATGGTTGTGGTGTTTCTAGTGTTTTGTAAACCGACTTCATATTAAATATAGCAGCACAAATATTATTTCACAATATAGTAGCACAACATAAATGCTGCACAACATTCTTCACGGCTGTGGACACTGCTGGATTGGTTATTTCTTAGAGTTTATTTAAGTAAAAGCCTTACATCAACCTTGCTATATTGCTTACTGTTGATTTATGACTACAAATGAGCATTTATATGTACAAATAAATGTGACTTGTCCACTGATAACTAACCAAACTGCCAAGAAACTCACTGTGAGACAGCAGAGATTTTCTTGTTTTTATTTACTAGGAAGTAACCTAGGAAGCCATATGCACAAGACAGACAACACATACACATTCTCTGTTAGGTTACTTCCTAGAAAATGTTTTATGTAGGCACAACACACACAGAAACGCACACACTCAGTGTACATAAGGGCTAGAGAGAGTAAGCGAAAGACGGAGCAAGTGAGCATAAGTGACAGTGACAAACAGCGAAAGAGAAAGTAAACCAAATTGCCCAATCCAAACCATTTCCAGAACCATTGTACATAACAGAGTTTGACTGTACTTGTATTGTACGTTTTTTGCATGCTAGTCATTAAACCCTGGTTATTTACAGTTTTACACTGGACAGAGTGATATAAAGATATCCTTCCTTTAATCAATTTGTGAGGGACCAGTTCAATTACAAGTCAGACTTGGACTCAAATCTCGGCCATTTGTGCCTGACAAAGGTGGAACTGAAGACAGCCTAGTTAAATCTTCTGAAGTGTTTTCCTTTGTGGCTTTCCAGTTTATCCAAAGCCCATGTTGAAGCACCTTTCCTTAACAGTCCTCACTACATAGATGGTTTTAAACTGAAATAATAAAATCCACAACAATAATATTAATTCAGCTGGTGGTCAGTTAGCATGATGTATGATCTGGAACATGATTGGGTGCACCTGACCAAGATTATAGTAGTTCATCTAAAGGGACTAATCCCTTATTCACACCAGTAATTGATCTGATTTTTTAATAATCTTATTTTCACTCTGATGTTCATGGTTATAATGTGTACAGCTGTATAAAGGTCAGGATGTAATGTGGAAAAAAAAGATTTTGTCAGGATGCGATGTTTTTCTGTAGGCACTATACCAGAGACATTACAGAGAAATATGCTACAGGCCTACATCTACACAGCTAGATTTCTTGTCACGCCCGGGAATGCCTCTCATGCTTTAGAGGATTCCCGAGACTCCATCTCCCAGGTATCCACGCGCCAACAGTGGCCATACCAGCAGAGTACGTCACCTGAGTACTAACATGCTTTACCTGACAGTGCCGAGTTAGCATGTTCTTATTGCGAAGTATTGCCTATGGTTCCCATGCATAGTGAGCTTTATATCCTGTTTTGGCTTCTCATATGCACCGACCTTGCCCGTCTACTGAACCTGATTCTGTTCGCCCCTTTGGATATTGTCTCTGTTCGTGTTTACCCTGCTTCGACTTTGTGTACGGCTTTGACTACGTCTTTCTACTGTCTGTTGGTGGTGTCTAATAAACCTCACCAGTTCCCACATCCATGTGCGTCTGACAATCGTCTCACGAATGCTACACTTCTAGGCTGTATGGGATAGCATGTCACTAAGATATGCATGTCATTGTCCACGTATGTTACCAGGGTTATTACTTTTTGGCTTATAAAGATGTCCAAATCAACAATTATGGGTCATTTGCATAGACTAGTCATGCATCACAATTAGCACAAACATAACACTACATTACACATAATAAAATACAATTCCAGAGGTTATCAAAGGTCAGTTGAATATATGAGGGAATGGATTCTGGTGCATTAGATAAAAGCAGAACACCGCATTAATGCAGTAAACCAATAGAGAAAAGCCTGTGGAATATATGTAATCTGAGGTCTTCCTGCCCCAGAAGAAGAAAGTCATGTTGACTGACAAAAGTAAAGGTCAGATCAATGAGTATTTTTCTCTGTTATTCTGATTTCCTTTGCCGCTGGAGTTTGGGATATAAAGCACTGATTTATCGAGAATGACGGCTGAAAGCAGTGATCTCAGAGATAAAAGAGAATGCACACAGGCATTCAGAATGGCAATGCAATCTGCTTTGTTGTCTCATCTTCAGAACTGGCTTTTGGCTGGGCAGCTGAATAACCAACTGAATCCTGCCCCAGCAGAGCTGACACACACACACACACACACACACAAAGATAGGTCAGCAGAAAGTATGACAATATAAGATCATTTGTTGAAAAGCAAGAGGCAAGGAACGAGTAGGATAAGTCTATACTTAGGGTAACATTCATTTTGACTTGGTGGAAGAATCAGAAGTAACAGGATAAGGAAGGGCTCCCCAAGATATTCTGGGGCAAGACCATAAAGGACCTTAAAAGTAATGACAGCATTACAGCAAGGCTCCTTAATGAGTGTGTTGTGAGAGATCTGGGAGTTTTGTTTATATACTTACAGCTTTGTTATTGAAAAGAAATTAAAAAATCTTTATTTTTATTAGGGAGAGAATAAAAATCCACCATGGCAGCATTTAATGTGTTGTCACTTATTTTCTAGGATGCTTTGACTGTCCACAACAGATTTGTCAGAGACAGACCTTGTGGGATTTCACTATCAGACAATAGGCTTCACCATATACTTGCCGTACCTGCGTACTCTGAACTGTGTGCATAAATACTATACCATACCATACAGTGGTGCTTGTAAGTTTGTGAACCCTTTAGAATTTTCTATATTTCTGCATAAATATGACCTAAAACATCAGCAGATTTTCACACAAGTCCTAAAAGTAGATAAAGAGAACCCAGTTAAACAAATTGGACAAAAATATTATACTTGGTCATTTATTTATTGAGGAAAAGGATCCAATATTACATATTAATGAGTAGAAAAAGTATGTGAACCTCTAGGATTAACAGTTAATTTGAAGGGGAAATTAGAGTCAGGTGTCTTCATTCAATGGGATGACAATCAGCTGTGAGTGGGCACCCTGTTTTATTTGAAGAGCAGGGATCTGTCAAAGTCTGCTCTTCACAACATGTTTGTGGAAAGAACAAAGGAGATTTCTGAGGACCTCAGAAAAAGAGTTGTTGATGCTCATCAGGCTGGAAAAGGTTACAAAACCAGTTTGGACTCCACCAATCCACAGTCAGACAGATTGTGTAGAAATGAAGGAAATTCAAGACCATTGTTATTCTCCCCAGGAGTGGTTGACCAACAAAGACCAACAAATATCACAAAGAGCAAGGCATGTAATAGTTGGCGAGGTCACAAAAGACTCAGGGTAACTTCTAAGCAACTGAAGACCTCTCTCACATTGACTAAGGTTAATGTTCATGAGTCCATCATGAGAAGAACACTGAACAACAATGGTGTGAATGGCAGGGTCGCAAGGAGAAAGCTACTGATCTCCAAAAAGAACATTGTTGCTCGTCTGCAGTTTGCTAACGATCACGTGGACAAGCCAGTAAGCTACTGAAAGAATGTTTTGTGGACGGATGAGACAAAAATAGAACTTTTTGGTTTAAAAGAAAAGCATTATGTTTGGAGACAGGAAACACTGCATTTCAACATAACAACCTTATTCTATCTGTGAAACATGGTGGTGGTAGTATCATGGTTTGGGCCTGTTTTGCTGCATCTGGGCCAGGATGACATGCCATCATTGATGGAACAATGAATTCTGAATTATATCAGAGAATTCTAAAGTAAAATGTCAGGACATCTGTCCATGAACTGAATCTCAAGAGAAGGTGGGTTATGCAGCAAGACAACGACCCTAAGCACACAAGTCGTTCCACCAAAGAATGGTTAAAGAAAAATAATGTAAAGCGTTTTGGAGTGGCCAAGTCAAAGTCCTGACCTTAATCCAATCGAAATGTTGTAGAAGGACCTGAAGCGAGCAATTACTGTGAGGAAACCCACTAACATCCCAGAGTTGAAGCTGTTATGAACGGAGGAATGGGCTAAAATTCCTCCAAGTCGGTCATCATTGACCCACACCATTGAGTCACACCAGATACTGAACGCAAAAGTTCACATACTTTTGCCACTCACTAATATGTAATATTGGATCATTTTCCTCAATAAATAAATGAGCATGTATAATATTTTTGTCTCATTTGTTTAACTGGGTTCTCTTTATCTACTTTTAGAACTTGTGTGAAAATCTGATGATGTTTTTGGTCATATTTATGCAGAAATATAGAAAATTCTAAAGGGGTCACAAACTTTCAAGCACCACTGTATAGTTAAAATTGGAGGTTCCGATTGATTTGTACGTCTACCTATACTCTTATATTGCTAATAACTGAGGTAAAAGTAATATATTGTTTATTGACTATGACTTAATATACTTCTTTTCTTTCTTTCCAGTGAATTTCGATCACTTCCAGATTCTCCGAGCCATTGGGAAGGGCAGCTTTGGAAAGGTAAATGTACCTGTTTACAAAAGCTGCAATAGCAGTATTTAATACTAATACATTTTATGGCAATCTGAAAAATAATGGAAATAGACAGTGCTCTGAATTGCTTCTTTCCTCTACTTATAAACTTTACTTCAGCAGTTAATTATATGTTAATGGGTTAATGTGTTAATATTGAGTTATATTTATATTAGATTTTTAATATAATATACTGACTGGCAGTTAATATATTAGCCTGTGGACCAGAATGTTAAGATTTCAAATTTCACCACTGCCAAGCTGGCACTCTTGGGTTCTTGAGGGAGGCCCTTATTCCACAATTGCTTTAACTGTAAGATAAGGGCATCTTCTAAATGACCAAATGTGAATGTAAATAAAGTGCACACACAATGCAGTGGTACATGTAATGAACATTTTACAGAAACAGCTATGTTATGCTTACATAATTGAAATCGGGTGGAGTTTTGTATGTATAGGAGAGAGGTAGGAATTGCCCCATAGGAAATAATGGAAAAGTCTTCAGATGAATATTTGCCATCTAAATTATAACTGAAGAACATATCTGAAGAACATGTTGAAGAAATGTAATCAAACCAAGTGTGTCATTTAACTAGAAACATAGCCCCATACTCTTCATGATTAGAGGTGGAAAAACAGAATATTCTGCAAAAAAAGTGTAATTAAACAAAAAGGAGTAACATGAGTAAGTCTGTAAGCTCTTTGAAAAAGATTCCAAAACCTATTGTCAGTAAATAGATGGGATTCAAGAGAGTAACTGTTAAATTATATTTCTTGATTTTAATTTCTAAATTACATAACACTTTTATTGCATACATTCGAACAAGTTCTGGATAAAAGTGCTGGGCACCTTTCCCAATTGAATCCCACTGTTGGTTTAAGAAAAAAAAGTGAAATGGATTTTAGTGGTCATTAAAATGTGAGGAAATATATTTTGGTTAGCTGCAAAGAAATACATTTGACCATGGGTGCCAAACATTGAAAAAGAACTGCATTAATGCTATCTAAACTAACTATGGCACAAGTAATTACATGCCTTAATAAGTTATAACTGTCCAAATAAATAACCAAGTATTATATATTTTAAAATCCACCTGTAGCTTGTCTATGGATGAAACTAAGGGCATCACAAGCAGATGAATAGTTGATTGGACTCGGCATTTCATAGACTTTTACAGCTGACCAGAGAACCACTGAGGTAAAGTCAAGCAAAGATCGACCAAAGAAGCGTTCTTCTCCGCTCCTTTAAATGCACCAACAGGTGTGAACAAAAGTAATTGGTAGGGGACTATAGTAAATGGTTTACTTTTAACCGAAAAATAGTGTGATCATCATGCGTTTAGGCTAGATCTACTAGGATAATGCATTGAGTAAAGCATACTAATAAGAAACAATATAAATGTACAACTTGTCAAAACCTAATTAATAATTTCAAGTAGTTAATGCGACATTAGGACTATATAGCTTACTGTAAGAGAGATGCAGAAAGAATAGGTGAATGTATTGAATTAGGAATGCATGGGTCTGGTTACTTTGTTAGGAAAAATGTCTGGTTACGGTTTGTTCCTGGTCACAGGTAAAGCTCACATCCAGCACTAATGGGTCCCTTCTGTAGGTGGAAATGATTGCAATGATTGCGCTAGCCTCTGTTCAAAGTAACACCAGCTTGTCATGAGCATCAACTGCCCTTTGACATTGTGAGTAGCTGCTAGGTTTATGTGTCTCTAAGAAAGGTTTGCCCTCACCATCCCAGGCTACTGTGATGCGGAGACTCATTTTTCCATAAGGAATAATAATAAATTGAATTAATCCATTCCTGACCCCCAGAAAATCCACACTGTATAAGGCATTGTACAACCCCAATTCTGTAAAAAATAAATAAAAACAGAATACGATGATTTGCAAATCCTTTTCAACCTACATTCAATTGAATACACTACAAAGACAAGATATTTGATGTTCAAACGGATAAACTTATTGTTTTTTTTGTTTTTTTACTTCACTCATTTTGAATTTGATGCCTGCAATACATTCCAAAACAGTTGGGACAGGGACAAAAGACTAGGAAAGGTGAGAAATGCCCAAAAAACACCTGTTTGGAACATTTCACAGGTGAACAGGTTAATTGGAAACAGGTGAGTGTCATGATTGGGTATAAAGGGAGTATCCCTGAAAAGCTCAGTCGTTCACAACCAAGGATGGGGCGAGGTTCACCACTTTGTGAACAACTGCGTGAGCAAATAGTCCAACAGTTTAAGATGCACATTTCTCAACGTGCAATTGCAAGGAATTTAGGGATTTCATCATCTACAGTCCATAATATCATCAAAAGTTTCAGAGAATCTGGAGAAATCTCTGCAGGTAAGCGGCCAGGCCAAAAACAACATTGAATGCCCGTGACCTTCGATCTTTGACATGGGCTCAGGAACACTTCAGAAAACCATGGTCAGTGAACACAGTTCGTCGCTCCATCTACAAGTGCAAGTTAAAACTCTACCATGCAAAGTGAAAGTCAACAACACCCAGAAACGCCGCCGGCTTCTCTGGGCCCGAGCTCATCTGAGATGGACTGAGCAAGTGGAAAAGTGTCCTGTGGTCTGATGAGTTCACATTTCAAATTGTTTTTGGAAATCATGGACGTCGTGTTCTCCGGGCCAAAGAGGAAAAGGACTGTCCGGATAGTTATCAGTGCTAAGTTCAAAAGCCAGCATCTCTGATGGTATGGGGGTGTGTTAGTGCCCATGGCATGGTAACTTGGACATCTGTGAAGGCACCATTAATGCTGCAAGGTACATGCAGGTTTGGGCAACATATGGCTGCCATCCAAGCAACGTCGTTTCAGGTTGTTCCTACTTATTTCAGCAAAGACACATGCCGAGCCACATATGCACGTGCTACAACAGCGTGGCTTCATAGGAAAAGAGTGCGGGTACTAGACTGGCCTGCCTCGAAGTCCAGACGGTCTCCATTGAGAATGTGTGCTGGCATTACATGACAACGGAGACCCAGGACTGTTGAGCAATGAAGTTGACATCAAGCCAAGAATAGGAAAGAATTCAACCTATAAGCTTCAGCATGTACGTATCATTCAGTTCCCAACAACACTTATTTAAGTGTTTGTTAAAAGCGAAAGGTTGATGGAAAACGTGGTAACATGTACTTTCCAAAATTATTTGGACTATGTTGCAGGCATTCAAACTCAAAAGTGGAGTGAATATTTTCAAAAATCAATAAAGTTTATCCGTTTGAACATTAATATCTTGTCTTTGTGTAGTGTATTCCCCCCCCCAAATTTGATATAGGTTGAAATGGATTACCAAATCATGTATGCTGTTTTATTTTGTCTTACAAAAACGGTCCCAATTCATGGAAATTGGGGTGTATGCATTAATGGAGTGTTATTGTCCAGGTGTTCCAACAAATCCATCATAATTTAAATGTAACCGAACTAAGGAGTTCAACTAGGTTATGTAGAGAGGTCTATATGGTGTATATATATAGAGAAGCCTATGATAACGTGGTGACACGTAAGTTAATGATTAAAAACACTTGCATTACGTTGACAAAAATCATTAAACAAAGTTATTTTCTAATAAGCGTAAAAAAAATATCATGTAAATGTAGTGAGTAATTCAATTCATGAACGTGAAAGTAAAAGCAAAACAATTACTCTATTGATGAACTCAGGGTGCTAGATAGCTGCCAAGGTAACTGTGTGTTCTGGAGCATTCAGTACCTGTTTTGCTTTCGGTTGGCTCTCATAAGTAACCTTTTTAGGACCCATGGAGACTTATTTGCACTAAGAATAATACTGTAGGTGTAAAAATAAAGAAAAACACTATAAACAAACGTGATCTTCTCTGAGCAAGGGCTATTCTGAACCTGAATCACTGTATACTGAACCGAGCAAACAACTGAACTGAGTACAGAGCAAACAATGAGAACCGAAAAATCAATCAAAATGCGTCGAGAATCAAATTCAAGAACTGACGTTCCTCTGTATTTTCCTATATGTACAACATTCGCACAAACGTGCTCACTTTAAGAGGTTCACACAATGTTTTGTTTGGAAAGATGGCACCAATAAGTGGCCAAGCCTTTTAACCAGTCTGTTACTTCTCACCACCATGGCATTTTTTATATTAATTGTTAAACCTCTAAGCTAGTGGGGAAAATAGTTGGCAATATCCATCAGTGTTATAACATCAGAAGGAGTGAGGAGGAGGAAGAGGGTGGTAGAAGGTTTTGGACAAATTCGTTCTGACTCAGTGTTCCCTTTCTGCAATTCATACAGGGGAAGACTGAGATCTGTACTGTTGGCAGAATGTCATTATGGCTCAGCTCTCAGGGAATTTCACTGTCTAATTACTTTAGTGTTCTTGTTATCTGAATGAGATGCCCTGCTTAAATGGGCCTTATGTAATTACATTTGGCTTTTCGATTAATCTAAAATGTAATGGTTAATTAATTTTAGGCGAGTGTTTTTGCGATTTTTGCCAAGCTCTAAGTGATTTTGTGCTTGCATCTCAGACAGAGTTATGGTACACACTTAATTCTAACCTTAATACTGATGAAGTGAGCAGTTTTGTCCTGTATATTATAAGTCTTTTTCAGAGGAGATGAGCAGTCACATGCAAATTTGAAGCAGTAGATCTTGGTAATGCAATGCAGAGGAATGCAAATTGTATCTATTGTTTTCGCTTTGCTCTGATTGTGCTTTCATCAGCAAGTTTTCACCAGGGATGAGCACAAGTTGATCTGGGCCGTAGTATTCAATGCTTGCAACATAGTAAACAAATACGACATTTCTGAAACAAAGTTCATAGATCACTTACTTTTATACAGAGGAATAACAAAATTATAATACAGCTACTTCTCGGTTTATGATGTGGATACATTCTGACACATCCTTCGTATGTTGCATTTATTATAAATCGAGGATTTTAATCTATACTATACATTATATGTATTCAAAAAACGTTTACAATACGACTGCTGCCACAGCTTTTCCTCACTACATTTCCTCACTACATTTCCTGTTTTAAAATGAAACTATTCTTCAATGAGTATGTTTAAGGATGTCATCCTGGACTACTGAATCATCATTGGGAAAGTGTGTTTATACAGGATGTACCAGGTACATCAAAATTCATGCTTTTTGGCTGTGTTACAGTCATGCAACTCAGTCATTGTACTGTACCTAATGACGCATGTCAAATAGCTGTCCAAACCATTATGGGCTCCTCACTATTCTTCTACTACAGATAAAAAAGGACATTATGGATAGAATAAGGCATCGCTTGGCTTTCTTGAAACATAAATAAATCTAGATATTGGAAATATGGTCAAAATTGACTCCTCAGACCATCTCCTTAGTATGAATCGCACTGACCCCATCCTCTGACTCTAGAGGGCAGCGTCGAATCCTGTTCCGGCCTGGTCATGCTTGGTGCAATCGAGCATGCCCCAGCACTCATTTAGCGCTGATTAGGCAATTGGTGACACCTTCAAGGCCAGAGTATTTAGAAGCACGCTCTAGCACTGTCAGGTGTCGCATCCTCATACCTTTTGAGCCCTCACCTGTCTCTCCTACGTGCATTTGTGGCTCTTTTTTTGTATTAGGGAAAGAAGGTAGGTATGACTTGGAGGCCCGAGGTTACCTCTAGGGTTTAGTTTTTGGATCGAGTAGGGCAAGATCCTGCTTTCTGCTTCCTGTTGCCGTCCTCATGGTCCCGCCGTCTCCTCGGTGGCTTTGGCTCGCTTGCCCCTTCTCCCTTACTCGGCGCTAGCCCCTTTGGGCTTTAAGTCTCCCCTCCTCACGGGAAGGACGCTGTGCTGCTTATCAGCCTAGTCCTTTCATTTTCCGCATCCATGTCACTCTCCCTAAGCCGTGGGAGTTCCGTAACATGCCTTTGCGGCACTCCGCTTGTATACCGATACTCTGCGCAAGCGTGGACTCGTTACGGTGTTTGTGTAGCAATCCCTTTTGTTCATGAGTTTTCCTATTTTTCTACGCAGCGGCTGAGTGGCACGTTCGGTTTACAACGTCATTACCGACGTCAGCGCCCAGGGCTTGATCCCCAGCCACTGCCTTTGTTTTCTTTTTGTTGTATTATTTACTT
>JAJAGP010005177.1:0-36643 GCA_025084515.1 Ancistrus triradiatus
ATCAGTAACACACTACGCCGAGAGGGACTCAGATCCTGCAGTACCAGGCGTGTCCCCCTGCTTAAGCCAGTACATGTCCAGGCCTGTCTGAAGTTTTCCAGAGAGCATATGGATGATCCAGAAGAGGATTGGGAGAATATCAGGTCAGGTGGTCAGATGAAACCAAAATAGAACTTTTTGGTAAAAACTCAACTGGAGGAAGAAGAATGCTGAGTTGCATCCCAAGAACACCATACCTACTGTGAAGCATGGGGGTGGAAACATCATGCTTTGGGGCTGTTTTTCTGCAGATGGGACAGGTTAAGGGAAGAATGAATGGGGCCATGTATCGTGAGATTTTAAGCCAAAACCTCCTTCCATCAGTGAGAGCATTGAAGATGGAACGTGGCTGGATCTTCCAGCATGACAATGATCCGTAAAAAGCATTTCAAGGTCCTGGAGTGGCTAGCCAGTCTCCAGACCTCAGTCCCATAGAAAATGTGTGGAGGGAGATCTGAATGGAGGAAGGAGCTAAAATACCAGCTACAGTGTGTGCCAACCTGGTGAAGACTTACAGAAAAGGTTTGACCTCTGTCATTGCCAACAAAGGTTATGTTACAAAGTATTGAGTTGAACCAAATTTATTGACCAAATACTTATTTTCGACCATAATTTACAATTAAATTCTTTCAAAATCCTACAATGTGATTTCCTGGATTTTTTTTCTCATTTCGTCTCTCATAGTTGAAATGTAGCTATGATGAAAATTACAGACCTCTCTCATCTTTCTAAGTAGGAGAACTTGCACGATCAGTGGCTGACTAAATACTTTTTTGCCCCACTGTAATTTGCCAGAACTATTCATCGCCTCTGTAGTTCCAACTTTCTCCACAAGGAAGAGGTAATGCAGTTTGAGGCAAACTGCATTTTGTTAATTTTGTCAAATTAAAAACGTTACATAAACTTGAAGTCTTGAAGTTATTCAGTATTTATTTATGCTTATTTTAATGCATGAATCTTGAAACCTGTTGAAATAAATAAAAGATTATTTTTCGTGTGCCAAAGTTTGAAATGAGACTGGCCTATTTCAACTATTTATATTTTCTTTTTAATGCAACTGTTTATCGTCGCTGTAGTTCCAATTGTCCCCACAAGAAGGCAGCGTGTAATCTGAACTGATTGAAACCCAGTGGAGGGAATTAGAACTACAAATCAGAATGGGCCAATAATAAATCAATATTAAACAATAAAGAAATTATAAATAATATAAATAATATATACATTAATAAACAATACATATTAAACAAAACAAAAATGTACATTTAAAAAGAAAACATGATTTCTCTATATTAATAACACTGCAAGCTACAGCAATAATCAAATAAATAAATGTATAAATAAATCTATATGGTTTAATAATAATGATTATTGGGTGTATTTATTTTTTAAGCTTAATTGCACATAAGGCCATGCTACATAAAAGAAAATAAATAAATAACACATAAAAACATACACCTATGTGACTTAATAATCGTCTTCATAGTGAGAATATTTTATATTTATGTTGGTGAGAACAAAAACACACAAATTAAAAACATATACTTTCTTTCTTTTACCTTTCCTGAAATATATTCTTTTTTTTTGCTTTGCTTTTTTCTTTCCATCCTTACCTTCTTTTTTCTTTCTTTATTTATCGTCTCTCACTTTTCTTATTTCTTTGTTAATTTATTCATTTCGGACATTTTCCAATCTTTTGAGTTTTTCCAATCTGTTTGCTTTTTTATATTTATCTCTTTATTTTTTACTTCTTGATTTTCTTACCTTTTCCCTTTTCTGTAATTTTTCATGTTTGTCTTTTTATCTATCATTATTTATTTTTTATTTATTTATACTTCTTGTTTTTTTGCTACATTCATTGTCTTTTCATTTCCTTTTTTATGTTTTTAAAGAAAAATTTCCCTGTTTCTCATTTTAAAGATGTATCTCTCTTTTTTATTTTTTCATTCTTCTTCCTGTCTCACAATGTCTCTGTAAGTTATGTTCTAGTTGGTCCTTAACTTCTTTACTATTCATTTTCCTTACTTTTTCTTTCTATCTTTTATTTAAGCCTGTCTTTCTTTTTTTTCCTTTTACATTCTCCTTCAACTTGATTTCTTCAGTGGTTTTATTTATTTCAATCTATTCATGATTTTCTTTACTATTTTTTTTTTTAAATTTCTTTGTTTTTGTTTTTTGTCTTTTAGTCTCATAATTATGCTTTTTATTCGTTTGTTTATTCACTTTTTCATTTATGTATTTTATTAATTTTTTTTGGGTCAGATTACATTTCAGTTCAGTTTGTGTCCTTTCTTTCTTGTTTTTTTTCTTTTTCCCTATACTTTTTTCTCTTTCATTGTTTTTCACTTTACTTTAGTTGTCACCTTCTTTTTGTCCCTTTTTACTTTTCTGTCTTTCCTTTATAGGATTTATCCCGTCATTAATTATTAGAGTAAAATACAGAGCGTTATACAGATAAAATATAGACAGTAATACAGATATACACATTAGTATATAACACTGAGATCTCTATGGTATTGTTTCTGGAAAACAAATCCCAGATCCGGAGATCAGCCTGGGTCCGCCTATTAATCTAAACCGAAAGTAAATAATTGTAGGATTAGGTAGAGTATTTTGTAAGAAGAAAAACAAGCTGCGGCAAGAGGAAATCGCAGTAAGTATCTGCATTGAATTTAATGAAATGAGAATAATATGAATCTAGTAGATAAAGAACAGCTCAGTGCAGTACCACTGAAACGGTCTGTTTTATAGAGCTGAGCGGTGATGCTCACCTGGTAACGCAGATCAGTTCAGAGAGGTGTTAAGGTTACTGTACTCCAATAAAGTTGGTTTCGTATTATGTTCGGATTTCTTTCTTCAGTAGCTTTCGAACGGTGCGTGCAAAAGGTTTTTTTTTTTATCGCTGTTGTCATCCAAAAGAAATCCGAATATGGCAATATGAAACCAACTTTACCGGAGTGTTAAACTTAAGGAAAGTTAAACTTAAGCAGACTCACGGTACCAGTGCGGAAGTAAACCTGTAATTCCTGTAAATCCTGTCATGTCACCGAAATGTCCCCACAACGGCAGAAATGTCTGGCATTTTTACATTGTGGAGACTGTTTGCTGGTTACCATAAAGAAACGTACTTTTTACAAAAACTGCAAGTTTCTTACATAACCAAAAATTCCAAAGATTCCCTTTAGGATAAACTTGTGGTAGATGTGGAGTAGATTTAGCATTAATTAGCTACAAAAAAATTTTATGTAAGAAAAAACAAACTGTAACAAGACCACTGATTTAAATATACAGGAGATTTATACAGTGTATCCAGTCCTGGAGAGGGAATCAGTCCACTGCAGGGTTCCAGACCCAGACCCAGGCCCTCAGGAGCTGATGTTTATGGCATCTGGCTTTCACCAATGAGTCACCAGAGCTACAGTCTTTATTTAAAAATATCTAATGTTGGGGCACTTCTTAGGTTCTCTTACAGGTGGTTCTGATAAGAGTAGTGTACAAAAGTTTACCTTAAGCATGTTTAACTGTAAACAGTGAGCCAAAACAGTATGAACTCTAGCCAGTGTCTTGGTGTCAGATACCAGAGGGCATTTTCAGGAGTCCATATCTTGGAATCCATTTTTTGTTCATTTTATGTATACATTAGTTCCCGAAAGTTTGTGAACCCTTTAGAATTTTCTATATTTCTGCATAAATATGACCTAAAACATCATCAGATTTTCACACAAGTCCCAAAAGTAGATCAAGAGAACCCAGTTAAACAAATGAGACAAAAATATTATACTTGAGCATTTATTTACTTTTTGAGGATAATGAATCCAATATTATACTATTATTGAGTGGCCTAAGGTATTTGAGCCTCTTCTTTCATATCTGGTGTGACCCCCTGTTTCAGCAATAACTGCAGCTAAACGTTTCCTGTAGCTCTGTTGATCAGTCCTGCACACCGGCTTGGAGGAATTTTAGCCCATTCCTCCGTACAGAACAGCTTCAGCTCTGGGATGTTGGTGGGTTTCCTCACATTAGCTGCTCGCTTCAGGTCCTTCCACAACATTTCCATTGGATTAAGGTCAAGACTTTGACTTGGCCATTCCAAAACATGAACTTTATTCTTCTGTAACCATTCTTTGGTAGAACAGCTTGTGTGCTTAGGGTCGCTGTCTTGCTGCATGACCCACCTTCTCTTGAGATTCAGTTTATGGACAGATGTCCTGACATTTTCCTTTAGAATTCTCTGATATAATTCAGAATTCATTGTTCCATCAATGATGGCAAGCTGTCCTGGCCCAGATGCAGCAAAACAGGCCCAAACCATGATCCTACCACCACCATGTTTCACAGATGGGATAAGAATGAATTATAATTCAGAATTAATTGTTCCATCAAATATAATAGATAAATGATCAAGTATAATATTTTTGTCTCTTTTGTGTAACTGCGTTCTCTTTATCTACTTTTAGGACTTGTGTGAAAATCTGATGATGTTTCAGGTCATATTTATGCAGAAATACAGAAAGTTTAAAGGGTTCACAAACTTTCAAGCACCACTGTACATACATACCCAGTATGTACTGCATATTTGAACAAAATTCTTGTTTTATCAATAAATGTCTATTGTTGTATATGTTTATCTCTGAGAGCAGAGGTTAGGTAACTTATATTTTGATCTGAACTTTAGTCTGATGGAGAATCAGAGATCAGACTCACCTGACCCCAGCTGGGTGTCTCTGAAGAGTGACCAGTCAATAGAACGTCCAATAAACTTTAAAGATGGAGACTGTAGGTCAGTACCGAAATGTTTTATTCATTGTTCTTTTTCTGATACAATGTTTGTTATTACATTGGTACCTCAGTTCTTGACCACCTCAGAACTCAGTTTGTCTCGGTTCTCATTGTTTGTTCGGTATGACGATTCATTTCAGC
Source organism: Ancistrus triradiatus (assembly GCA_025084515.1). Lineage (NCBI taxonomy): Eukaryota > Metazoa > Chordata > Actinopteri > Siluriformes > Loricariidae > Ancistrus > Ancistrus triradiatus. The sequence goes on from JAJAGP010005177.1 coordinate 4,957, forward strand.
CGAAACTTGATTTACGACTCATGATTCACAAGTCACGATTCAGTATGCAGTGATTCAGATTCACAATATCTCTTGCTCAGTGCAGATCTGTGCTGTGTCTATGGTGTTTTTTTTTATTTGTACATCTACAGTGCTGTATTCTTAGTGCAAATAAATCTCTATGGGTCCTAAAATGGTCAGTTTGTAAGAGCCAAGCGAAATGAAAACAGGAACTGAATCCTCCAGAACACAGACTGCAGTTAGTATTAGCACCTATGCTAGCACCCTGAGTTCAAAGCAAAGGGTTTTGCTTTCGCTTTTCACTTTCAATCCATGACTCACTAAATGACATTAGATTTTTCAGCACTTTATTATAACATACGCTTTGTGGTAATGATGTTGGGTAGCTGTAGGTTAATGTAAGTGTTAATGTGGAATCGTCTCCTCTATGATACAGTACAGAAAATATTAAACTCATCCGTTCATGATACATTTAACTTATGATGGATTTGAACATATCCCCATCATAAATCAGGGAGCAATACAGCTCCATTAATGCTGATAATGCCTCATACAGGGGGATTTTCTGGGGGTCCGGAACCGATTAATTACGTTATTCCTTATGGGAAACATTTGTTCGAAGCTTGCAATGCTACTGTAATTATAATTTACTCTAATTTACGCTTCCATATAGAATCCATATAGAGTGTAAATACTGTGCTTTACATTTTAAAATCCACTAACTTTACTTTTTTAATGGCTTTAATAAAATCTGGTTATTAGTCTGATGGAGCATCAGAGATCAGACTCGCCTGAACACAGCTATGTGTCCCTGAAGAGTGAGTGGTCATTAGAACATCCCGTAGACTCTATAGATGGAGACCAGACTGCTGATCTGAGGTCAGTACTAACCTGTTTTATTCTCTGTTCTTTGTTTTTGGTAAAAATGTTGAAGTTATTTGTAATTTACTATTCCGTATAGAACCCAGAGTGTAAATGCTGTGCTTTACATTTTAGTGTCCACTAACCATACTTTTTAAAAACTCTAATAAAATCTGTTTCTTAGTCTGATGATGAAACAGAGATCCGACGCCCCTGACCCCACCTGGGTGTCCCTGAAGAGTGACCAGTCAATAAAAGATCCAATATACTTCAGAGATAGAGACTGTACTGCTGATCAGAGGTCAGTGTACTGTGATTCAGTTTAGTTTGATCACACATGTCATAATAAACACTTTGAGTTATTTTGGAACAGAAAAATTAAAAGTGATTGAACTGATCTATTTTATTGGTGTTTTATACAGATATAAAGATCGTACACAATCTCTATTACACCCATTGTTTTGTTTGATCACAGGGCACACAAGCAGAAATCAAACATCAGCAAGAAAGATCAGCTGGAGTCCATTTTCACGGTTTGTGTATGAACACTGTAGAATGTCCTATGTTTCAGTATAAATATGACCTAAAACATCATGAGATGTTCACACAAGTCCTAAAAGTAGATAAAGAGAACCCAGTTAAACAAATTAGATAAAAAATATTATACTTGGTCATTGATTTATTGAGGAAAATGATCCAATATTACATATTAGTGAGTGGCAAAAGTATGTGACCCTTTGCTTTCAGTATCTGGTGTGACCCCCCTGTGCAGCAATAACTGCAGCTAAACGTTTCCTGTAGCTGTTGATCAGTCCTGCACACCGGCTTGGAGGAATTTTAGCCCATTCCTCCGTACAGAACAGCTTCAGCTCTGGGATTTGGCCCATTCCACAACATTTTTGTGATTAGCGTGGGTGCTTGAAAGTTTGTGAACCCTTTAGAAATTTTTCTGTATTTTCTGCATAAATATGACATAAAACCTCTAGATTTTCACACAATTCCTAAAATAGAATAAAGAGAACCCGTTGATTCCTCATCAGCTCGAAAAACTTTAATAAATCATCCTCTAAATAGTTGAACTCCACCAATCACATCCAGACAGATTGTGTACAATGGAGGAAATTTAAGACCATTGTTACCCTCCCCTCCCCCGGAATGGCCGACCAACACAGATCACTCCAAGACAAGGTTGCAATAGTTGGCGAGGTCACAAAGGACCCAGGGTAAACTTCTAAGCAACTGAAGGTCCTTCAACCTTGGCTGAATGTTATTTCAATGAGTACACCATCAGAAGAACACTGAACACAATGGTGTGCATGGCAGGCTGCAAGGAGAAAGCACTGCTCTCCAAAAGAACATTACTGCTCATCTGCAGTTTGCTAACGTCACGTGGAGACGAGCCAGAAGGCATTGGAAGAATGGGTTTGTGGGACAGATGAAACCAAATAGAACTTTGTTTAAAAGAAACCGTTATGTTTTGGCGAAAAGGAAAACACGCATTTCCAGCAAAGACCCTTATCCCCTCTGTGGAACATTGTGGTGGTAGTAACATGGTTTGGCCTGTTTTTTAGCTGCAAATCTGGGCAGGATGGTTGCCATCATTGATGGAACAATGAATTCTGAATGATATCAGAAGAAATTCTAAAAGAAATGTCAGGACGTCCTGTCCATGAACTGAAATCTCAAGAGAGGTGGGTCAAATGCAGTTCAAGAACTGACCCGAAGCAGCCCACGCGGTCTACCAAAGAATGGGTTACAGAAGAATAAAGTGCATGTTTTGGAATGGCCAAGTCCAAAGTTCCTGACCTTAATCCAATGAAATGTTTTTGTGGAAGGACCTGAGTGAGGCAGCTAATGTGAGGAAACCCCCAGCAACCCAAGCTTGAAGCTGTTCTGTACGGAGAAGAGCTAAAATTCTACTTTTAGGACTTGTGTGAAATTCTGGATGATGTTTTTGGGTCATATTTTTATGCAGAAACATAGAAAATCCTAAAGGGTTTCACACATCTTTTCAAGCCCAAGTAAGGTCAGAACTTTTGACTGGGGGGCCGTTCTTAGAACATTAACTTTATTTGTGTCGTTTTCTCTTGCATTTAATCATTCTTCATACTTTTTTGAATTGCACTTTGTGTTGGATGACTTCAACTGTGGAAAATGAGATAATTGGATGACAGCAGTCCTCCAGATCTTAAGACTGAGTCTGATTTTAAATTTGTGAAATTGTGGAAAAAAAATCCTCTTATATAACATGTTCATTCAGCGCTCACAAAGAATGTAAAGGAATACTACAGGAATAATGTGAAAATGTTTTACCAATATATAAATTAAAGTTTCCAATTTTCATTTGTGCAAAACATCCAGTGGGCACAGAGTATATTTTTTCCTGGCTGCTTGAGTTTTATTGACTTCTAATAATAGTAAATGGTAGTAACCTGTCTTAATGCAAAGTACATTTTCTATAATATTCCAAAATCATTTTCTCTCTGTAACATTTTCTGTTCCTGTGTATTTCTAATCAGGAGGTGGAGCACAAAGTCATTACTCTGTTAAAGACAGAGCTGAAGAGGTTTAAGAAAATACTAAGTCCTGATTATTCTGCATGCTCTGAGAGGGAAACTGAGGAAGAGTGCAATATCAGAGAGGGGGCGCTAAAGATCACACTGCATGTTCTGAAGAGCTTGAAGCAGACGGATCTCGCTAACACTCTGCAGAACAGTAAGAGCTCTGTGTCATGAAAATGATTTAGTTTGTTTACTTTAGAGATTAAACTGCTTCATAGCTAACACATATAGTGATGACTGATGGACTTTTTGGTTGTAAAATATCTCTTTATATTGCTGAAAGTAAGGCTAAATTATAAACATCTGCAGTATGTGAATATTTAATTTAACGCTGTGATCATTCAGAAAAATATTTATTATTATACTTTCCTGTCTGTTAGAATTAGGGCTGGTCTCCAGACTCAAATACAGACTAAAAGGAAAATATAAAAGAATAAATGAAGGAATCTCAGGGTCTGGAAGCTCAGCGCTCCTGAATGAGATCTACACTGAGCTCTACATCACAGAGGGTTGGAGTGGACAGATCAATAACGAACATGAGGTCAGACAGATTGAGACAGCATCCAGGACACTGACAACACAGGAGAAATCCATCAAATGTAGCGAGCTCTTTAAGAACAAGTCCATCAGAACTGTGCTGACTAAAGGAGTGGCTGGAATTGGAAAAACAGTCTCAGTGCAGAAGTTCATTCTGGACTGGGCTGAAGGAAAAGCAAATCAGGATGTCATGTTCATGTTTCCACTTCCTTTTAGAGAGTTGAATTTGATGGAGAAGAAGAATCTCAGTCTGATGGACCTTCTTCATCAGTTTTTCCCACACATAAAGAAACTACAGTTAATAGGCTATGATTCCTACAAAGTGGTGTTTATCTTTGATGGTCTGGATGAGTGTCGGCTTCCTCTAAATTTCCAGAATAATGAGATTGTGTGTGATGTAACAGAATCAACCTCAGTGGATGTTCTGCTGACGAACCTCATCAAGGGGAATCTGCTTCCCTCTGCTCTCCTCTGGATAACCTCTCGACCAGGAGCAGCCAATCAGATCCCTCTAAAGTGTGTAGACCAGGTAACAGAGGTACGAGGGTTCAGTAAACTGCAGAAAGAGGAGTACTTCAGGAAGAGGATCAGTGATCAGAACTTGGCCAATCATATCATTCGCCATATGAAGTCCTCCAGAAGCCTCTACATCATGTGCCACATCCCAGTCTTCTGCTGGATTTTAGCCTCTGTTTTAGAGAGAATGCTGAGTGAAGCAGAAGGTGGAGAGATCCCTAAAACTCTGACTCAAATGTTCACCCACTTCCTGATCTTTCAGATCAAACACAAGGACCAAAAGTACCATGGGAAATATTATCTCGATCCTGAGCAGAGCAGAGAGAGCATTCTGGCCCTGGGAAAACTGGCTTTCCAACAGCTGGAGAAAGGAAACCTGATCTTCTATGAACAAGACCTGAGAGAGTGTGGCATTGATGTGAGAGAAGCATCAGTGTTCTCAGGAGTCTGCACCCAGATCTTCAGAGAGGAGTTTGGACTGCAACTGGGGAAGGTCTTCAGCTTTGTTCACCTGAGCGTTCAGGAGTTTCTGGCTGCTCTATTTGCTTTTCTCACCTTTGTCAATAAAAATCTAACAGAAGAACCAACATCTGATCCGTCTGATCTTTTCAACAAGTCAAACATGTCTGAGTTCCTAAAGAGTGCAGTGGACAAGGCCTTACAGAGTGAGAATGGACACCTGGACCTTTTCCTCCGCTTCCTCCTGGGTCTCTCGCTGGAGTCCAATCAGACTCTCTTACGAGGCCTGCTGCCAAAGACAGGAAGCAGCTCTAATAGCAAAGAGGAAATAGTGAAGTACATCAAGGAGAAGATCAGGGAGAATCCCTCTCCCGAGAAATCCATCAATCTGTTCCACTGTCTGAATGAACTCAACGACCATTCTCTACAGCAGGAAGTCCAGACTTATCTGAAAAGAAGGGAATTCTACTGTCTGGATGGAGTCAGTCTCTCTCCTTCTCAATGGTCAGCTCTGGTGTTTGTGCTACTGAACTCAGAGCAGGAGCTGGAAGAGTTTGATTTGAGGAAATATCATCCATCAGAGGAATGCTTTCTGAAGTTGCTGCCAGTGGTGAAAGCTTCCAGGAAAGCTGAGTGAGTATTTTCATTCATTAATGCAGGACTTTTTCTCCTGCAGCCTATCAAAGAGCATCATGTGACCCACAATTATGTACTTTAGACTGTGAACAATAAAGCGTGATTAAACCTCTGGTGTTCTTATTATTTTCACCTGGAAAGGGAAAAGGGAAATTGTCCCATTCATTCTGGTGAACGTGTTTAAAGATACCAGACTTACAGTTGAGCACAATCTGTGAGGTGTTTAATTTTATTTGTTTATCAGATTTTATTACATTTCACCCCTGCTCATTCTGGTCAGGGCCACGGCTCAATTCTGAGAGGTGAATTGCCACAGCACCACCTGAGCACCCAGTTGATGCCCAAATATTGCTCAGATATATTGACAGTTGAGATATCCTTAGAAAATAGTTTAAATGATGTTTCTGTTACATTGTGGAGACCAAATGTCCCCACAAGGATAGAAAGATCTGACGTTTTTAACATTGTGGGAATCCAAACCCAAAAAACCCCAAAAGAGTCAAAATATTTGCTTTAGAGGTTAAAGTTAGAGGTAGTTGTAGATGTAGCATTTATTAGCTACACTAATCATTAAGTCAATGGGCCAACCCTGTCGTATCAACCACTATAGTGAGACATGGTGTTTGTGTGTGTGTGTCCACCCTGTGAGAGATTGACACCCTGTCCAGGGTTGGTTCCCACCATGTGCAATATTCTGCCGGTTTACCCCCAAGCCCCCCACAACCTCCTGTATGAGAGTGAACGAATGAATGACTAGTCATTAGTTCATTCTCCATGCTAGACTGCTGGATCTGATCTAATCTTTATTTCTCTACCAGGTTGTGTCAGTGTGATCTAACAGAGAAAAGTTGTGGAGCTCTGTTCTCAATTCTCAGTTCAAACTCCTCCAGACTGAGATATCTGGACCTGAGTCATAATAAGCTGCAGGATTCAGGAGTGAAGCTGCTCTGTGATGGACTGGAGGATTCAAACTGTAACCTGGAGAAACTGAGGTGAGATCCTCGCGTTATTACTGTGTATAAATATTAATGAATTTTCCTGCTAAATCTTGACACCACATTGAACAATTTAATAGTTAGAAATAGTGACAGATAAACCAGCCGCTAGTTAGCTCAGGCAGGGTATTTCTAGTGCCGGTCCCAAGCCCGGATAAATGGTGAGGGTTGCGTCAGGAAGGGCATCCGGTGTAAAACATTTGCCAAATAAAGTATGCGAGTTCATAATAATTTCACCATACCGGATCGTCGCCCCGGGTTAACAACGACCGCCACTGGTACTGGTAGCAAACAGGGCACCAGCGGAAATTGGACTACTGTTTGCCGAAGACGAAGAGGAGGGAAACGTGTGAGGAGACAGAGAGAAATCAGGAGCGGAAAGAATATAGCACTGAGGGTAGCAACCATAAATGTAGGGACGATGACTGGGAAAGGTAAAGAGCTGGCTGATATGATGCAGAGGAGAAAGGTCGATGTTTTGTGTGTGCAGGAGACAAAGTGGAAGGGTAGCAAGGCTCGATGCATTGGTGCAGGGTTTAAACTGTTCTACCATGGTGTGGATAGGAAGAGAAATAGAGTTGGTGTGGTCCTGAAGGAGGACTATGTAAAGAATGTTGTTGAGGTGAAAAGGTGTCAGATAGGATAATATGTTTAAAGCTGGAAATTGAGGGTGTAACAGTGAATGTTGTTAGCGGCTATGCACCACAAATTGGCTGTGAACTAGAGGAGAAAGAGAGATTCTGGGGGGAGTTAGATGAAGTGGTTGAGAGCATTCCCAGGGAGGAGAGACTGGTGATTAGTGCAGATTTCAATGGTCATGTTGGTGAAGGTAATAAAGGAGATGAGGAAGTGATGGGCAGGTTTGGTGTTAAGGATTGGAACCTAGAAGGACAGATGGTGGTGGATTTTGCAAAGAGGATGGAAATGGCTGTGATTAACACATATTTCCAAAAGAAGGAGGAGCATAGGGTGACCTATAAGAGTGGAAGGAGGAGCACACAGGTAGACTACATCCTATGTAGAAGAGGTTGCTTAAAAGAGATTGGTGATTGTAAGGTAGTGGCAGGGGAGAGTGTAGCTAGGCAGCATCGGATGGTGGTGTGCAGGATGACTCTGGTGGTTAGGAAGAGGAAGAGGACAAAGTCAGAGCAGAGGACCAAATGGTGGAAGATGAGAAAGGAAGAATGTTGTAAGGAGTTCAGACAGGAGCTGAGAAAGGCTTTGGGTGATAGGAAAGAGCTCCCAGATGACTGGGTAGTAGCAGCAACAGTGATTAGACAGACAGGTAGAAAGGTACTGGGTGTGTCTTCTGGACAGGCAAAGGATGAAAAGGAAACCTGGTGGTGGAACGAGGAAGTGCAGGAGGTTATTCAGAGAAAGAGGTCAGCAAAGAAGAAAATGGGGACAGGGGCCAGGGACTAATGAGAGTAGGAGGAGTACAAGGAGATGCGGGCAAAGGGGGACCCTTTCGGTAGGGGGGGGGAGGGGGGGGGGGGGGGGGGAAAAGGACAAGCAGAAGGGGCCTACGATGGGGGGGTCTGGGGGGGGGGGGGGGGGGGGGGGGGGGGGGGGGGGGTGGGGGGGGGGGGGGGGGGGGGGGGGGGAGTTATATGACAGGCTAGGACGTAGGAAGGAGAGAAGGATTGGACTGCTGGCAGACAGGAGAGATGGAGCTGGGAAAGGATGTGCAGCAGTCCGGGTGATCAAGGATAGGGAAATGAAATGTGCGACAAGGTGAGGAGAGGGGAGGGAAAGATGGGAAAGGAGTATTTTGAGGAAGTGATGAATGTAGAAAATGACAGGGAAAGAAGGCTGGATGGTTGTAGGAAAATTGTGGAAACAGGATTAGAAAGGATTAGCGAGAAGAAGGAGAAAGCTTTGAAAAGGATGAAAAAGGGAAAGGCAGAGGACCTGATGACATACCGGTTGAGGTATGGAAAAGTCTTAGGAGAGCTGGGAGTGGTGTTTTTGAAGATATTCATGGGAATTCTGGTGAACGGAGTATGTCGGGGAATGGAGTTATGGTTTCATGCCAAGGAAGAGCCCACCATGGATGTGATTTTTGCTTTGAGACTGCTGTGGAAGAAGTATAAGGAGATGGTCAGAAAGGAGCTACACTGCATCTTTGTGGATTTGGAGAAAGTATACAGGGTGCCAAGGAGGAACTGTGGTTGTGTATGAGGAAGGTCTCGAGTGGCTGAAAAGTACGTTGATTAGTGCAGGACCATGGTATGATAACAGCGTTGACAGCGGTGAGATGTGCTGTAGGAGTGGAGATAGCTTAAGGTAAGGTGGGACTGCATCAAGGATCGGCCTGAGCCCTTATTATTTGCTCTGGTGATGGACAGACTAAACAGAGGAGGGTCAGACAGGAATCGCCGTGGACTATGATGTTTCAGAAGGACATTGTGATATGTAGTGAGAAAGGGCACAGGTAGAAGAGAACTTGGAGAGGTGGGGTATAAATCTGGAAAAAGGAGAGGAATGAAGTCAACTGTTAGTTAAAGACAGGAATAGTGTGTAAATGAACAGGGAGGCCGGTGGAACCAGTAGGCTAACAGGGCTCAGTGGTCCAAAGGTCCAGGAGTTCAGGTACTTGGGATCAAACTGTCCAAGGAAATGGGGAGTGTGGCAAGGAGTGTGAAGAAGAGAGTACAGGCAGGATGGAGTTGGGTGGGAGGAAGAGTGTCAGGAGTTGCTTGTGTGACAAAAAGGTCACAGCAAAAGTGAAAGGAAAGATTTATAAGAGAGTAGTGAGGGACAGCCGTGGGTATGGCTTAGAGACAGTGGCACTGACCAAGAGACAGGAAAAGCAGCGCTGGAGGTGGACAAGAAACTTAAGATGTGAGGTTCTCTTTAGGGTGTCTAGGGTGGACAGGAATTGGAATGAGATCAGAGGGACAGAACAGGTTGGAAAAAATTGGCGAGACAAAAATCCGGAGGGAAGACTGAGGATGGTTGGACATGTGCAGAGGGAGGGTAGTGGAGATATTGGTAGGGAGGCTGTTGGAGATGGAGATGCCAGGCAAGAGACGGAGAGGGAAACAAAGAGAGTTTATTTGGTTGTGGTGAATGAAGATATGCAGGGAGTTGGGGTGAGAGTAGAGGACGTGGAGGACAGGGTGAGGTGGAAACGTTTAACTGGCTGTGGTGACCCCTGATAAAGGGAGAAGCCGAAAGAAGAAGAAGAAGAAGAAGAAGAAGAAGAAGAAGAAATACTGACAGATGTCTAGTTTTTGCTGAAATGTCTTACTGAAAATGAAGTGTTACTATCTGGCAGAGACATTCTTAGGAAACCCTTGCTGTGTGTTGTGATGATCGGTAGTATGTCACTTCAGACCACTAGGTGTCAGAAGAGGAAATGTGAGCATATATGTTTTTAGGGCATTAGAAGAAAAGTACGGACCAGCATGGTGACGCAAAACCTGTGTTGTTAATAAAAGACTTAAGGAAACATAAAGAATACAGTTCTTTATTAAAGAGAACAAAACATGTGTGAGCTCCAAAACTCCAGTACTGCCACTAACAAGATCTCTCAACTGGAATGGTGTATTACATTTTAAAGATGATTCAAAACAAACAACAGAAACTGCCAAAACAATCCTCAAACGGAGCTTCAAGTCATCATTAATGATGCCATTTCATGACACAGCACAGAGCTACAACTAATAGCGCACTACATACAAAACACACTTGAAAGCTCTGATATGCAGCTTAACATAACAAACTAAACCATTTCAAACACAAATGATGGTGTTATATTGCATATTTGGAGGCATAATGGTGTGCTGAATACAAAAGAATGAATAAGAAAACCTACAAGTGATTTCGACTAATAAAGCATTCATGTTGAGGGGATAAAGCGTAGTGATGCCCCTGTGTGTCCTAGCTCACATGGTATACTCTAAAACTGTAACTACTGCATGTTGATAGCTTTCTTTACGCACTGTCTAAATTTTAAAGTACATGTACATAGCATTTTCCAGGAAATGTACATTTCCTAGCGCTCATCACTCCCACACGTCACTCCCTGCATCATGAGCTCCTCATCCAAGTGCGGGAGAGTGCTGTATATACTAATGTAATCTTTATTTCTTTACCAGGTTGTGTCAGTGTGATCTTACAGAGAAAAGCTGTGCAGCTCTGTCCAAAGTTATCAGGTCAAAATCCTCCAGTCTGACAAAACTGAACATGAATAATAATAAGCTACAGGATTCAGGAGTGAAGCTGCTCTGTGCTGGACTGCAGAATCCAAACTGTAACCTGGAGATACTGAGGTCAGATCTTCACTTTTATTACTGCATATAAATATCAATACCAGTGTTTTACTAAAACTTACAAATACAAGTTCTTTGCTAAAGCTTGACAGCACCCTGCACAATTTAATAGTTTGAAATGGTGACAGATATTTAAATTTTTTCTCCATTAGGTAGAAATGTCTTACTCAAAATTTAACTGGTTGTATAACATGAAAGTGAACGTGATATTTAAAAAAGATGCCAAGATATACTATGTGCTCTGTCCTCTCTGAGGACACAAGGATAAATTAGTAAGTTTTGTTAATTAATAGATAAATTAGTAAATTAATTAATGAATTAGGAAGATTAAAGACTATAAGAAGGTTAAAGCAGTGTTTTGCTTGTAAATTATACCTTAGACTTGATGTACTTTGGTGACAAGTTCATCTAAATAATAGCTGTATAATAGTAATCGTAATAACTGAGTGTAAATGTAGAAGTGTTTCCGAACGTTCGTCAGAGCTGTGTGAAATAAATAACCAGAGGTGAATTTCTATTGTTTTTTCTTTAGTGTGTGATGCAGTAACTTGATCTAATCTTCATTTCTTTACCAGGTTGTGTTGGTGTGATCTTACAGAGAAAAGCTGTGCAGCTCTGTCCTCAGTTCTCAGTTCAAAATCCTCCAGACTGAGAGATCTGAACCTGAGTAATAATAGCCTACAGGATTCAGGAGTGAAGCTACTCTGTGCTGGACTGCAGAATCCAAACTGTAACCTGGAGATACTGAGGTCAGATCTTTATTTTATTATTGTACATACATTCAAATATTTCAAGTATAAGTACAAATAGCGGTTTCACCTAATAATGCTATTTTTTCTTTTCTTTTTAACACTCATCTTTGTTCATTTGTTAGTTTATGTTTAAGTTATTAGTTAGAAAGGTTATGATTCAGTGTTGTCTGATTGAAAACAAAACAAAACAAAGCTGGTTACCACAGCTGCAGCTGTAAGCTCCTCCACATGATGCGTTAGCTAGTCCTTTCAAGGCAATTTTGAGAAAATATGTTGAAAACAGTGAATGCTGCTAGACAGTAGACCTTTAAGATACATATAGTATGTCACTTGTAATAATTCCACTATAAAGGTAATTTGTTAGCATGTCAGGAGCACCAGACGTGCTTACGACGGATAATAAAGGATTATCTTATTTTATCTTAAACAGTGGATTCCAAGGTCACCAAGTTACATACAGCATATTATACAGTCAAAAGAGACAAAAAAACTATCCTTATAGATGCCGTTGATAAAGTTAAGATAAATATTTCGAAAAAACAATTTAGAAATAACCAAGTGTAAATTTAGACCTTTTTCTGATCAGAATTTTAATGACTAACACTAGAAGTTTTATCTTTATGAAATAACCAGAGTTGGATCTCTGTTACTGTTTTTATTTGGTGTGTGAAGCAGTGATCTGATCTAATCTTCATTTCTCTACCAGGTTGTGTCAGTGTGATCTTACAGAGGAAAGTTGTTCAGATCTGTCCTCAGTTCTCAATTCAGAATCTGCCAGGTTGAGATATTTGAACCTGAGTCATAATAAGCTGCAGGATTCAGGAGTGAAGTGGCTCTGTGCTGGACTGCAGAATCCAAACTGTAACCTGGAGACACTGAAGTGAGATCTTCATTATATTACTGTGTAGTAATACTAATCAAGTTGGAGTTTCTGTAAAACAGCAGTTTTCCTCATGGGAGATGGCAGATGTCTTTATAAGGAAAAAACTGTCAGATCATTATATACTTGTGTACTATTAATCTGTGTTCCTGTGTTCTTTCTATCCAATGTGCAAACACCTAATTTCTATAGCAGTTCTTCAGTATGTTGTGTTTTGAGTTGTAAGTATAAGGAGTTATTTTTCTGTACAGATTGTCTTACTGCAGAATTTCATCTGAAGGATGTTCTGCTCTGGCTTCAGCTCTGAGATCAAATCCATCCTCACACCTGAGAGAACTGGATCTGATCCTGAATGATCTAGGAGATTCAGCAGAGAAGCTTCTCTCTGATCTAAAGGAGGATCCAAACTTTAACTTGAAGATATTACAGTGAGTTCCTGAGTTATATTTGGGCTGAGTTGGTCTGAGTTATATATGGGCCGCCTGTAGGGTAAAAATGTACTGTACTATTTGGAGTCTGTGTATGTAGTGCACACAAGAGAACCCAAGTTTTATTACTTTTTCAAACCATTCTCAGAGGAAATCAGATTAAAAATATCATGTGTTCTAAACAATAAACACATAAGTCACCTTCATTATATCAGTCTGATTGGCTGAGAGACGTTCTAGCCATGACATTACTAACCGATAATGGCACTCTGACTGATGCTCTATAAGAATTACTCCACCATTTAAACACGTAACCTAGCAAGAACACCAGCGATAACAAAGCAACAACAATATAATGACACAAGTAAAACCCTGCAGAAATGAGAGCTATAATTACTTTATAAAATCTATTGGTTTTGAAAATTATTTAAATTTGGATGATGAAGCTATTAATGACCAACCTGAGCCAAAGGTTTATCATCTTTAGGATTTGGAAGCTCTGGAAAAGCCAAACGAAGTCAGTCCTTTAAATCAAACGTCCGGCTCTTAATGGATTCACAGCTCGACTGAAGAGCAACGAGACTGAAAATCAGTTTTAGTCCCATCAACAAAAATGATGAATCAGCTTCATCCCTCACAAAGACTTCTTTTGCTGGAGTTAAACTCGGCTCTTTCATTACACACCATCCGCGGCTGATCGGAGCTTCATTCATGGATCTGTTAAATCCAGCTCTTAAACCAGCGAAGCTGGTGATGCTCAAAAACTCTAACTTAATATTTCTGACTGATAAGATTAACATTAAGAACTTCATCTTCCAAATTTATAATCACTAATCAAACAGGATCCTAGACTTTGGTTATAACACCGGGATCTCACTCATATTCTCTTCTTAGTAACAGCCTGCCTCATAAATCACACCCATTTAATTTGCTGAACCTAAATGAACGCTCTTTTTAATCAATTAAAACTTACCAATCATATATTTGTGTTTATTGTTTGCATAATAAACAGCTATCGGGAAAGGTTGATAAACAAACTGTTTTTTCTGTCCTCTTTGTCTTAAAAATCTGACAATAAACGGAAATAAAATATCGGAACTGTGGTATAATAGCAATAATACACTCGAGGTCGTAATTTAAAGTGAGATATTACCGAAGATCAGTACACCACGTTAAAGCACTCCCTCTCGTGTATTATCGTTTAAGTAGAACATCAGTGTGGATTTGAGACACTGCCGTTATCTGTACTGCCCCCTCTCTGTTAACAGTGGTATTGCATTATGTGGATTTACATTTACAGCATTTAGCAGACACCCTTATCCAGAGTACAATTGGTACAGTCTTACAATCTAAGCAATTGTTAGGCTCAAGGAGCCAACAGTGGCAGCTTGGCAGAGGCGGGACTTGAACCCTCTACCTTTTGGGCCATAGTCCAGTACCTTAACCACTAGACTACCACAGTCCCACAGATGTGTGCTTTTAGTTTTTTGTGTGATTTACCTGGTTGCTGTTGTGAGGTGTGTGGTGGCTGAATGTGATAAACATGTAATCATATCTGATCATTCTGTTTAATTCTCTCTGTCTCAGAATCACAGAAACAGAATTAGAATGGTGAAGGCCAACAGCACAAAGACGATCACACAGTGTGTTGATGATTATGAGTGTGATCGGGTTCTTATGGGTCTCATCTGTGTTCACAAAGGTGTGTTCTCTCAACATGACATCACTTCCTGTATGTTAGTGACTGTAACGTCCACCTGAAGCTCAACCGACTGAAATATAAGATATAAAGCTTTGTTGTTTTGGCTCCGGGAACTTTTTGTAAGAATCTCTGTAGAAGATTTTCTGCAGTCTTTATTATAATTCTTTTTTGTTGTCATAATTGATTTTGTTCGTAAGAATCATAACCATGTGAGCTTTTGCAGACCGTTCATAGATGGTAGAGAAAGCACACAGAAGTGAAATGTAGAATTAATTTAAACTCATGGACACATCAAAACCTGCAGATCAAAAGCCTGCAAAATATGTTTTAAACCTACAAAGACTAACTTATTGTATTAAGAGCTCACAGAGCAGCAGGTTAGAGAATATGATCAATAACATTATTACATTATGCTCATGAACTCAAATATAAATCAGACGAGTGAGATTCATTATATGACTAGTGATTTTTTTAACCATCTGACTTTGACAAGGACACTAAGGACAATAACAACTGTTTAAGTGGCTTGATCTTTAGAATAAACTTACCAATGTGAACTTACCATCTTTATATGTCTATATGTATATATATATATAGGGGTTAGACAATGAAACTGAAACACCTGTCATTTTAGTGTGGGAGGTTTCATGGCTAAATTGGACCAGTCTGGTGGCCAATCTTCATTACTTGCACATTGCACCAGTAAAAGTGTGAAGGTTCAATTAGCAGGGTAAGAGCACAGTTTTGCTCAAAACATTGCAATGCACACAACATTATGCATGACATACCAGAGTTCAGATGGTTTGATGAACATGAAAGTGAAGTTGAACATCTCCCATGGCCTGCACAGTCACCAGTTTATTAGTAAATAGTAAATATTATCGAGCCACTTTGGGGTGTTTTGGAGAAGCGAGTCAGGAAACGGTTTCCTCCACCAGCATCACGTAGTGACCTGGCCACTATCCTGCAAGAAGAATGGCTTAAAATCCCTCTGACCACTGTGCAGGACTTGTATATGTCATTTCCAAGATGAACTGACGCTGTATTGGCCGCAAAAGGAGGCCCTACACCATACTAATAAATTATTGTGGTCTAAAATGACAGGTGTTTCAGTTTCATTGTCTAACCCCTGTATGTATTACTGGTAATGTTACGTTTATCATAACTTCCAGACTGCTAAATCCAGGCATTAATAATCACAAGTAGATCATCAATCCCAATTATAGATATGATCAGTTCAGACTCAGCAGAGCTGGTAATGGTAATTATGGCATGTACATTTTTTGCTAATAATTATTTATATTGCTAGAAAATACACTCAGTAGAAATTATTTAACGAGTGAGATCCAGCTGCAAATACAGAGTTAACTAACCTGTCAAAACAAATCTCATGAATTCAAGGATACAGAGGGACGTCAGATTACTGCTCACTGTGTAAAAGCCTTAGTAACAATCTGATCATTATAATCTAATTATTTTCAGTAATCAAATTATTAATGTTATAAATGTTCATATTAATTGTCTAAATCTGTTTCTGTTTTTTTGGTTAAATAAAAAAAATAAGAATTTTAAGTTCCATGTTCGATTATTTATTATTCCATGACTTTTAATGAGGTTTTAGATGTTGTTTTGTATTGTTCCAGTATTGAGATACTTTAGGCAGGTATTGTATCAAAGTCATAATTTTGGTTTGGTGACAACACTACTTTGGAGTATAATAAATGGTCTGTATGAGTGTATTACTAAATGCCATATATATATATATATATATATATATATATATATATATATATATATATATATAGTTATAGAAGCTGAAATAGCAGTAAGAACAGACAAAAGAATGACCATTTCACCTTCACAAATATTTATGTGAGTTTTTATTTTTGACTAAAGTTTATATTTCTTTTATTAAATAATCTGACTACTTGTTTTGTGTCTTTTTTGTGATGTAGTGTGTCTAAGTGAAAATAAAATACATTCTGTGGTTATATTTTTTATCATTCTTATTGTTCTTTTTCACTTTTTGTTTTTTCTTTCACACACTTTATCAACAACATTTTGTCTTTGTTTTTTATTGGACTTTTTTTCTTCTTTCTTTTCTTATTGTTTCATTATTTCCACCATTCTTGTTTTTTTATTCTTTCTTGTTTTTTATTTTATAGTTATTTTTCTATGCATTGTTTTTTTTTTTTTTAATCTTTTTCTTTTTTTCTCTCATTGCTATTTTTCACTTTCCCTTTTTGTTTTTCTTTCAGTGTTATTTCACTGGGAGAGTGTAGATAAGGCTCATGGCCTTCATGGGATGTACTGTTCTCGGGAGAACAAAGAGTGTCTATATGTTTTCGCTAGAAAAGTTACTATAATCTACAAGTTACCAACACAGTGCATGTAAGAACCTTTTTCTCTAGTACAAAAGGAGAGGAGCGTAAAAGCCTCCTCATCCGCTCATATACAACTGCTCAGGCATCATTGTATTTGGGTTGATCTCTGCGCAGACAATAAAACTGTCTATTACTTCATTCCAGCACCTGTGTCTGTGTGACTCTGTTCTTCCATGTTTGCAATTTTTCTACCACAATTTGGCGTAGTCGGCAGGATCCCACTCGTTGAGAGGACGTCGTTCCTGAGATGAAAACTGCAGTTTCACTTACCTCGCAGAAAAACTTTTCTGGGCGGCGGTCCTTGAGATCAGCTGGGATCCGAGTTCTGTGCAAGAAGGTGAACCTGGAGAGCCTGGAAATTGCTGGGTGAGGTTTTAGACACTTTTTCTATACTGTGTGTATAGACCAAGAACTGTGTGTTCTTACCAAAAGTTTCTTACTGTGTGTTTGAAATGCTCTATACTGTGTGTAGACCAAGAACTGTGTGTTCTTTAACGAGAAAAAAAAAAAAAAAAAGAGTAACAATGGGTCAGAGAAAAAAAAAGAAGAAAAAAAAAAGGGTTTTGAATTTCCACCATCTATAGTGCAATGCAGTATCCCAACTTATGGTAGTTTAATTCAGTGATATAATAGAACACTGGGTAAAATATTGTAATTTCCCACCTGAAGGGAGTCTGAACATTGATGTATTACAAGCTTTAAAAACTCAATTACAAGTATAACAAGACAAACATGATAAACCCATAGAATATTGTAAGGACCATAAAATAGACAAAACATGTCCCAATTTCCCTTGGCAACCCAATTTCCATGCATATGAAAAGTGGAGACAAGTTGCACAAAAGAAATTGGAAAGAAAATAAAATAATGATAAGAAGCAAAAGAAAGCAGTAACTGTCGGCCAGTTTCTTATTTTGCAGAAAGAGTGCCTGGACGATTTCATCCCTCAACCTCCTCCACCACCACCACCACCTGATGCTGCTCTTCAGGGCACTGTAAGAGGACAGGACAACAACACCCCACCTCAGTCAGATGACGAGGAGGAGAAAGAAGATGACGGCGAAGATGTTCCACCACCGAAAGAGACAGATGTTCAAAGAAAGAAACAGCGACAAAAGAAAGGACAAGGTAAAGGAAAATGCAAAGTAGCCACACCAATTTACTCCGACCTTGAAGGTGCCATAACAAGACAAAGAGCAGCTGAAGCAAAAGAGGACAGAGAGTACATGAAAGAGACCCTGAAACTCCTCGCAGATTTGCAACCCCCACCATGCAACCCCTGCACCAACCCACGGCACCAACCGCTCCAGCACCCGACACCTCCCAGTACCCAGTTCCAGATGCCCAACATCCAAGTAATGGCCCCCCAAGGACCAGCCTTTGTTTTCAGGCCATGGACTCTTGAAGATATGAAACAAGTCGCTGAGGAGCTGACTGGACTTTCTGAAGGAAGACAAAAATTGTTACAAAAATGAACTTGCTAGTCAGTTGATGGAAACCGTCCCTAAACGAGTTGGCCAGAGTATGTGCAGTAAGGGTGAAGCTTGAATGGACAAAAGTACAGGGAGATCTGCCACAGAACCCGGAGATCAAGTACAACGAACCCGCCGACTCCCATATCAAAGGGAGGTCCAATGACTCAGAGACAGAATAACTGCAGCTTTTCCTGTGATACTCAATCTGTCCAAGCTGACGCAGTGCAGACAGCGGGATGGACAAACGGTGGCAGATTACCTGCACGAGCTGGAGAAACTCCACATTCAGCATTCAGGGCTGGATAAGCCAAATGACTACCCAGGTGCCAGTATGAGTGCCTGGAGGAACCATCTTAAAGAAAGATTCTTGAATGGACTGAGACCAGAGATACAAACGAAAGTGAGAGATGACTGTGTCGAGATAGACACAGGCAGATTACAGACTGTTTATGCTTTTGCAGTGCATGTTGAAAAGAGACTGGCAGAGAAATCGAAGAAGAAAACGCAGAAACAAGAGACAGAGCTGTATCCACTCCAGTGTGCTGTACTGGAAGCCATGAAACAAAGCATGGAACAAAACAGAGGTGACAACAGAAGACAAGGACGTGGTAGAAGACGTGGAACAACAAGACAGAGAGACTATTTGACCCACAAGTGTTATGTTTGCCAGTGGGCTCCAAAAAACATAACATTTGAATGTGCACCCACCACGCATGAAACTGGTAAGACCGTTTTAAATGATCAAATGGTGATGTCGAAGCCTCTGGCTTTACCAACAATTGGGTTATGGGTAGAGGGTCAAAGTGTCCAATTGTTAGTAAATACAGGTGCTACCGTGTCTGTATTACATAAAGGGGTAATCAAACCTGAATCGGGCTTATCTGGTAGGAAAACGTTTGTAGTGGGAGCGGGTGGAATACCCATGGCGGAGTTTTTCACTGACGAGCTCGACTGTTACTTTAGTGATAGCAGCGTATCCCTACAACACGCCTTCCTATTGTCACCAACTTGCCCTGTAAATCTACTAACTAGAGATCTAATGTGTAAACTGAACTTGAAACTTATATGCATGTCTGAGGGTATTGGCATCACCACCTTGAATTTCGTACAGGTTCCTTCCTCCCCACTAAGCATGTGGTCAGGATGGAATCTGTTTCCCTGTGACTTCTTGACACCTTATCTTGAATGGTTGCATAGGTTCTTTGAGTATGATCAGATTAAGAAGCCAGAGGATTTGCATTGCACTGCTAGTGTGGAGGATTGGCCTGTTGATTTGGAACATCTGTGTGAGTTCCAGTCTAGAGATGTGGAGACGATCTCTGCCTCAACCCTGTTTGCCGGTAAACAGTTGGCGGATTGTGTTGTGAACCTGAAGCCAGATCAGGTTGTGTGGTTCCGAGGGGAGGTGCCCCATGTGTGTGGTTGGCCAAAATGTGTGAGAATGAATGTGAAGACATGTCTGTTTTTATCTCTTAGTGCGCTCAAATTACCGATTGGAAACCCACGGACTAACTGTCCTGGGAATACTCTGAAAGCCATCAAATCTACAAGCGTACTGTTGATTGGTCGTTTCAAGCCCAGGCAGACGTTTCAATTCTGTCACAACAAGTCAGCATGGTTTGAGAGAGCAATTTTTTATTTTGACTCAATAGAACCATTGCTGTGGGCAAAAGATAAATATTACGTAATGAAGGGAGCTCCCGAATTGAAGATCACTCAAAGTGAATAAAGACCGTGTACACACCAATACCCTCTGAAAAAGGAGGCCATCGATGGAATAACTCCTGTTTTCAATAGTGTATTGAGGGGAGGAGTTATTGTAGAATGTCCTTATTCAATGTGTTGTAGCCCAATTTGGTACCCCATATGGGACTCTTCATCCAGGTTTGACCAGAGCAGAGGACGAGCTTCGGGGACGCCCGGTGAAGGTTCAAATTATCTTCACTCCTGTACCTTGCTGTTTCAGAGAGGAGGAAAGCTCGAATACTGTATCTGTGTCTGCCTGGCGCTACAGTCCTAAGACTCAACAGGGCGAGAATAGCAGGCTTTTATTTAAGATTGTTGTACTATATGTGCATTTACATATAGCTAAGTTTTTTTCTGTTCAAGGTGTCAGCTATGGCTAGTGAAATTAAAATTTTGATTTTAATTTTCTACTTTTTTATGTGTGAATTTGAAAAGTTATTTGTTACTTTTGTGTGTGTGTGTGTGTGTGTGTGTGTGTGTGTGTGTGTGTGTGTGTGTGTGTGTGTGTGTGTGTGTGTGTGTGTGTGTGCGCGCGGTGAGCGGTATGTATGTGTGGTGTGAGACGTGTGTGAAACTGCAGATGACGGAGCTGCACATTAGCTCCACTTTCCAGGGCACACAGACGAGAATAAACTGCGCATGTGCAAACAGTGTAGCCCAGCTCTTTTTTAAGGTAATCAATTATGTACATATGAAGGGCAGAAGAAAATAAGAAATTACTGCTGGAACATATGAGTATGTTTTATGAGGCTGTGCTAATGTTACATTTTTTCTCTCTTACAGCTTGATTTAAACATGAAGGAACGAACATTAATAATTTTTTATATGTATCTAGGAGATCCAGCGATGCATGGATTGCTGTTAATGACATTGATGATAGTTCCGGCTCTAAAAACCAAAAAAGGAAAATAAAACTGGATTTGCCTTTGTAACCCTAACTGACACTTTGCTTTCAGAAAGCCTTCCTTCACAGTATTCAGCACAATCAGCTGAACTGATCACTGAAGCCTGTACACCGACTCAAGATACGCCTATGGTGTTTGTCACGATTTTGGAACCCTCTGGCGACAGAGGAACTTTTTGACATCTTCAGGTAAGACCATTGCACACCACAAATTAGCATCTGCGCTTCTGGATGCCATTCTACTACCAAAAGCTATTTCAGTGATCCATGTTCGCGCACACACAAAAGCTTGTACACAAGAAGCTCTAGGTAATGCTAGAGCTGATGCAGCAGCAAAAGAAGCGGCTACAGGAAGTAACATTCCTTGTACAAGCCACAATAATAGAGCCTGTTCAAATCACACCAGTGGAAATTCAGAAACACAGAACAGCCAAAGATGTCAAAGCCTGGCGTAAGGCTGGATGCTCATTCGACGGCACAGTATGGACAGGCCCAAATCAAAAACCCTGCTTACCCTCTTTCTACTTTCCTTACTTTGTGAACATGGCCCATGGAGTGGACCATTGTTCGAAGGGAGGAATGGAAGCTTATCCTACTACCCACCAAGATGCACTGACAGTGGGAAAATGCCTCCTAAGGGAGGTGATTCCTAGATTTGAACTCCCTAGGAAGGTTTCATCTAATAATGGTTCAGCATTTGTGAGCAAGGTACTCACCCATATCAGTAATGTGATTGGAACGCCACTACATAAACATTGTGCATATCACCCTCAAAGTGCATGTCTGGTTGAAAGAACAAATGGCACAATTATACAAAAATTGGTGAAAGTCTGTCATGAAACAGGACTGAACTGAATGGAGGCCTTCCCACTTGTGTGTATGGGGCTCAGGCAAAGAGTATCCTCCAGAACTAAACTTTCCCCATTTTAAATCATTAACTCCAAACACCAGCTGCACTCCAAACAAGGAGACATTGGCCCTAGAGCACGATCACATGCAACAGTATTGTGCTACGTTGTGTTCTGTTTTATCTGATGTGCACAGGAGGGTGAAGGACACTCTTCCCAGCCCAGCAGTGACTGGACATACAGTGAAACCAGGCGACTGGATCTTGACCAGAGTCTACAAGAGATCGAACTGGAAAGCTGACAGGTGGCAAGGACTGTTCCAAGTGCTCCTAACAACTCACAGAGCAGTGAAGATTGCTGAAAGAGACACCTAGGTTCACATCAGCCACTGTAAAAAAAGCTCCCAAACCATGAGAAGAACCACGGGAGCCGACAGAATCTATAGAGTAGGGATCCTGACCTTCTCATTTCTAATATCCACGGGAAAAGTGGGCCTGGAATACATGGGTTAGTGACCCACCCCGGTAACACTCAAGCTGCTCAAGAAGGGATTAGAAGTGAAAAGGGTGATAGAATAGCCTCAGTATGACAAGTATAATGCCAAAGCTAAAACTCAGGTGAAAACAGGGACTAGTGCCTGATGGTTGTTTAGTAGTTCGAGTCATCAGGAAGGAGTTTGTGTAATGGTAGGAGAACACTGTTCTACTTATGTTCCGCCCAACGATGCTTCTGAAGGTAACATAACAAAGGCTTTAGGTCAAATGAAACACATGGCATCATTACTCTGTGCAGATGAAGAAGGTGGCTCTTCATGGGAGTGGTGGTCATGGTTTTCTGGCGGGAAGGGAATTCTCATGTCAATATTACCCCTTTATGGTTCTTATTGTTATTATTATTTGTATGCTTCCTTTGTGTTGTCAATGTACTATGAGTATTCTTCAATGCCAATTTCAGTACCAAATGTTAGATCAGCAGGTAGACCAACTTATGACTGAACAAGACGAGAAACCCATGAAGAATTTTCTTGAAGAATTTAGTATGGTAGAAATGCCTCAAACTAACCACAGTTGCCCATTGTCCAGCTCTGTGATGACAGCACATTATAAGGTACAGAGGGATTAGAGAAAAGGCACAGAGCTAATGAAGCTTCAACAGGAAGCTTAGCTTGTTGTAGTGAATAACTTTTCTGTGTCTTTAAAATATAGACAAAGGGAGGATGTGTGAAGGAATTTTTTCTATTGTTCATTATTTCTTTCATTATATTGCTTTTTATACTAAGGCTTTAGGCCAGTATAACCAAATTTATTAGAGTTTAGAATTTGGCTCTGATAAGTACCTCGGAGGAAGGAATACAGTTGTGGGAAAGTGAGAGTATAGATAAGGCTCATGGCCTTCATGGGATGTACTGTTCTCGGGAGAACAAAGAGTGTCTATATGTTATCACTAGAAAAGTTACTATAATCTACAAGTTACCAACACAGTGCATGTAAGAACCTTTTTCTCTAGTACAAAAGGAGAGGAGCGAAAAAGCCTCCTCATCCGCTCATATACAACTGCTCAGGCATCATTGTATTTGGGTTGATCTCTGCGCAGACAATAAAACTGTCTATTACTTCATTCCAGCACCCGTGTCTGTGTGACTCTGTTCTTCCACGTTTGCAATTTTTCCACCACACATTCTTTATGTTACAACTTTTGTTCTCTGTGTTTTGATCTGCTTCCTTTCTTTTTAAAATCAATTCTTATGTTGTTTTCTGTCTTTTAATGTCTTTTGTTTTTTTCACCTTCACCTTTTTTCCTTTTCACACTCTTTCTCAGCAGCATCTTCTTTCTTTTTATTTTAGTCTGCCAGTCTTTCTCTTTTTCTTTCTTACTTGTTTATTTTTATAACCCTTATTGCTCGTTTACTTCACCTTTATTTTTTCTTTCTTTCTTTATTGTTCTTATGTTTAGTTCTTTTTATTTTTTTGTGCTTTTTTTATTTTATT
Source organism: Ancistrus triradiatus (assembly GCA_025084515.1). Taxonomy (NCBI): domain Eukaryota; kingdom Metazoa; phylum Chordata; class Actinopteri; order Siluriformes; family Loricariidae; genus Ancistrus; species Ancistrus triradiatus. Next base: position 28,906 of record JAJAGP010005177.1, read on the forward strand.
TTTCTCTTATTCTTATTTTTTACTTTGCGGCATTATTAATATGAACTCTATTATTTCTTTATTTTTATTTAAAGCACTAATATCAGCATAATCAATGGGCCATCAAAACCTTCTAGTTAGAAAATCAGTAAAAAGTAATTTGTCTGAAATATTTATCGCCGCTGTAGTTCCGATTTCCTCCACAAGGTGACAGAGCTTTAGCTGAACTGATGAAACTGCATCAGAACTGCAGAGGAGGTAAATAGGCTCTATGCACGCTTGTCTTCCGGGTTCTCTTATACCGGCAGACTAACTTCCGGTTTTAAATGCCGGACACTGAACACGTATCGTTAAAACACGATTATCTTATTATTAATAATCCTAATAATCAAGTCAAAGTGAACTTTATTGTCATTCAGACTATACAGCTGGGAGTGTACATCTGAACGAAATAGCTTTTGTCCAGTCCCCGATATGTAAGAATAACAAGGGTGTAGAGAGGAGATACTAATATACACATATACACACATAAATAGAGGAAAAACAAAGAATAATAATAAAGATACAACAATGTACACAACACATATAGACATATATATATACACGTGCATAAGCACATATACACGATTAAAATATTGAGGTGTATATATACACGTATTTACACACGTGGTATACAGGTATATACACACGTGTGTGTATATGTATGTATGTATGTATATATATATATATATATATATATATATATATATATATATATATATATATATGTATGTGTGTGTGTGTGTGTGTGTGTAAATATATGTATACATATATGCACATACATATATACAGTATATAGTGCAATAGCATTCATTTCTATTCAATGTGCAATATATATACACATATTCGTATATATATATATATACGCATATGTGTATATATAATGCACATTTAATAGAAATGAATGCTATTGCACAATTTTCACAGTATGTATTACTTATACTGTATTAGAATGTATTACCTAATGATTTGGAGGGACACAAGTCTCCTTAGTCATGTCACAATGGCTGTTCAGGCTGCAGAGTTTCATACCCTTGCGACTAAGCTCACGTCATTTTCATTCTCAGTTCATGTCCAAAGCAGTGAAATGGACACTACAGACCTTTGTGTGTTTGGTGATTTGAATGTTATCCCTCTTGTTGTTGACAAGAAATTTCTTTCTGATCTCCTCGTCCAGCAGAAACGAATGAAAACTCACAAGAGAATTATACCTTGCTGACACCGAACACAACGGGACAGAACAATGTTCTGATGCCCCTCGTTCTTGTTTTTGAAATCGCAAAATATTCCTCATTATGCGAATGTAAATCTCTGTATTCCCAGCACTTCAGAACTTTCTTTACAGTTGCCTATGCTGACCGGAAACTGGAATGCCGGTATAAAGACTAACGGAAACGCGTCATGTACTCTCAGTGCATAGAGCCTATTATTCAAAAGTTCAGGCAAACTGCAATTTCTTAATTTTCTAAATGTAAAGAAGTTACACAAACTCTGAATAAAAGTTATTCAGGGTTTATTTATGCTCATTTTAATGCCTGAATTTTGAAACTTTGCTGCATTATTAGTTTAGAAAGCATAAAAATGCGCAGAAATAAGTAAATTATCTGTAAATGTTCTGTCATTTTTCTCTCTCTTTTTCCTTTGGTCTGTCTTTCTTATTTAACTTTTTCCTTTTCTTGTTGTTTCTATTCATTCTTGTTTTCCCTTTTTTCTTGTTCTTTATTTTTAGTTATTTTGTTATTTTCCTTTTTTCCACTGCATTTTACTTTTTCCACAATTAGAGGCTCTTAGTGAAATTAATAAAACTGTGCAACCATGTGGAGAAAATCGGAACTACAGTGAAGGTAAATACCACTTACATCAGAACAGTTTGATAACAATTACGTGTGATTAAGTTTCTCAATGATAAAAGTTCCACAAGCTTTGCAGAAAGCAAAATTAAACATGATATTTCTGCAAGTGCTTACATTAAAAAAAATTGAGCTTGTTGAAAAGTTTGTATTTTGATTGATTAAATATTTATCTAACTTGCAGCTTTATTAATATGAAAACTATTATTTCTTTATTTTAGAAATGATACAAGAAATTGTATTATTTTTTATTTTAATCAAACAGGCATCTGTGGAGCTGTGAGGTGACAGCACTAATCACTGGGTCATCAAAGCCGTCAGTTTAAAAAATCCATAAACTGTAATTTGTTTGAATATGTCAGTAAAATTTATTAGCAAAACTCTGCCACCCTATGGAGAAAATCGGAATTACAGCGGCAGTAAATACGGCTAATATCTTGATGCATACTCAATACTCCAGGTAAGAAAATCACAGAAGTTGAATCTCTTCATCTGGACACAGGTTTTGTCGGAGAAACGTTTCGTCACTCATCTTCAGTCTCAGCTGGTTGGAAATTTTCCTACAGCACCATTGCATAACGACTGGTAGCAGCACCATTGCATAACAATGGGACCGGTGATCAGTTTAATATGCAGATTGACATAGCCATTATCGACAATGGCCACGGGTGCCATTCACACAGGATTGGGGAAGAGCTGCGATGGCTCCGTTGTAAGATGGTGAGAGGTGTACTCTGAGGCCCTCTCCTCGGTTCAGGGATGGACGTTCCCTTTTTACAAAAATGGCTTCTTTTACTCCGCGTTCAAACCATCGTTCCTCCCTATCAAGGATCTGCACGTCTTCATTCTTGAAAGAGTGGCCACTGGCCTGTAGGTGGGTGTAACTGCAGAGTCCTGACCTGATGAGGTAGCTCTTCTATGTTGTGCCATCCGTTTCGCCAGTGGGTGTTTGGTTTCCCCGATGTACAATTCCTGGCAATCCTCCTGGCACTTCACAGCGTACACTACATTACTCTGTTTGTGCTGGGGGACCCGATCCTTGGGGTGGACCAGTTTCTGGCGTAGCGTGTTTTGGGGTTTTAAAGTCGCAGTGTTTGGAAAATATGCATCTCAATTGTTCCGAAGTTCCTGCCACGTATGGAATCACCACTGGTTTACACTTAGACTGCGGTGGTTGTTCTCCTCTCGTCGGTCTGCTGGAGCACTGTTTGGGCATCTTACCGGCTTTGACAAAGGCCCAGTTCGGATAACCACATTTGCCCATGGCTATCTGCATATTAAACTAATCAGTGGTCCCATTGTTATGTGATGGTGCTGCTATAAGTCGTTATACAAATGTGTTGTAGGAAGATTTCCAACCAGCTGAGACTGAAGAAGTCACTTAGATGAGTGACGAAACGTTTCTCCCACAAAACCTTATGTACAGATTCTGGGATAAATACGCCTTACATCATCACAACAGTTTGACAACAAGTACATGTTGTTTATTTTATAAATGAAGAAATGCTCGTTGAAAGGTTTGTATTTTAAATAATTGATTTAATATTTATTACACTAACTTGCAGCATTATTAACATGAAAATTTATTATTGATTTATTTTTTATTTATACAAGAAATTAAATTACTCAAACCAGGAGCTGGGAGGTGACAGCACTAATTATTGGCTCACCAAAGCCGCCGATTTAGAAAATCAATTTTTAAATGTAATTTGCCGTAACTATTTGTCTCCGCTGTAGTTCCAATTTTTAGGGTTCAATCTGAACTTATGAAACTCTGCCACCCAGTGGGGAAATTCGGAACTACAGAGGAGGTAAATGCAGTATTATTCAAAAGTTCAGGCAAACTGCATTTTGTTAAATTTATAAAAGTTAAGACGTTACATAAAATCTGCTTGAATAAAAGTTATTCATGCTACCTATTCATGCTAATTTTAAGGCATGAATCCTGAAGCCTGTGGGGGGGAAATATTACTTTTCATGTGATAAAGTTTGTATTTTCTATTATTTATATTTCCAGCATTTACCAGACGCCCTTACCCAGAGCGACCTACAATTTGATACAATCTTACAATCCAAGCAATTTTTCGGTTAAGGGTCTTGCTAATGGTTGCTCAAGGCAGATTGTCAGAGGTGGGATTTGAACCCTCGACCTTCTGGTCCAGAGTCCAGTACCTTAATCTAGCTACCACAGTACCATTATTATTTTTGGATTAAAACAGTTTTAAAATATATTCCACAAGGATGCAGAATTTTTTCTGAACCAGTGAAACTCTACCACCCAGTAGGGAAAGTCGGAACTACAAATCAGAATGTACTTTATTGATTTATTATTTATTATTGATCAATAATAAATCAATAAATATGATAATCATAAACATTAAACAAAATAAAATGTACATTTAGAAATAAAACATGATTTCTCTAGATTAATAACACAGCAAGCAACAGCAATAATGAAATAAATAAATACATAAATAAATCTATATTATTTACTCTTAATGATTATCGGGTGTATTTATTTGTTAAGCGTTATTGCACATAAGGTATGCTACATAAAATTTATGAATAAATAATAAATAAAAACATACACCTATGTGACTTAATATTGGTCTTCATACTGATCTCACCAGTATTTATGTGTATATTTATATTGGTGAGAACAAAAACACACACAAATGAAAAACATATATTTTCTTTCTTTTACCTTTTTGTCTCACATTTGAAGGACATTATTTTTTTTTTTTTTTGCTTTGCTTTTTTTTTCCATTTTTTTCCATTCTTACTTTGTTGTTATTCTTTCTTAATCCATCATCTCTAACGTTTCTTATTTCTTTGTTAATTTATTAATTTCTTACATTTTCCAATCTTGTGGGTTTTTATTCTTCTTTATATTAATTAATTTATTTTTTACTTGCATGTTTTTATTTCTTTCAATCTATTTTCTTTCCCATGTTTTTTTTTTTTTTTACTTTTTTACTTTTTTTTGTCTTTTAGGGTCATAATTATGCGTTTTATTTATTTTAATTTTTTTTTACTTTTTCATATATGTATTTTATTCATTTTCTTTTGGTTCAGATTACATTTCAGCTGTCTCAGTTTGTGTCCTTTCTTTCTTGTTTTTTCCCCTATACTTTTTTCACTTTCATTATTTTGCCTTTTACTAGTGCCTTTTACTAGTCCTTTTTTATTTTTCTGTCTTTCTTTTATATGATATATCCCGTCATTGCTTATTAGAGTAAAAGATACAGAGAGTTCTAGAGAGTTCAAAAGATATATAAATTAATATATAACACTGATATCTCTTTGGCAGTTCTTGAAAAAATTGACAGGATCAGGGGATCAGTCTGGGTCCGCCTATTAATCTAAACCGAAAGTACAAGAATTCTAGAGTTAGGCGGTGTATACAGTATTGTGTGGAGGAAAACAGATAAACAGGAGAAGAAATCGCAGTGAGTATCTGGATTGACTTTAATGAAATGAGAATAAAATGAATCTAGTAGATTAAGAACAGCTCAGTGCAGTACCATTGAAACGGTCTGTTTTACAGTGTTCCAAACGGTGATGTTTACCCTGTGACGGAGATCAGTTCAGAGAGGCGTTACGGTTACTCCACTAAAGTTGGTTTCACGTTGGTAGTTTCGGATTTCTTTTTCCAGTAGCTTTCGAACGGTGCGTGCAAAAGGGTTCATGCTTGCAAATTATCGCTGTTGACATCCAAAAGAAATCCGAATATGGCAATATGAAACCAAATTTACCGGAGTGTTAAACTTAAGGAAAGTTAAACTTAAGGAAAGTCACGGTACCAGTGCGGAAGTAAACCTGTAAATCCTGTAATGTCACCGAAATGTCCCCACAACGGCAGAAAGGTCTGGCATTTTTACATTGTGGAGACTGTTTGCTGGTTACCCTAAAGAAATCTACTTTTTACAAAAACTGCAAGTTTCTTACATAAACAAAATGTCCAAAAGATTTCCTTTAGGTTAAACTTGGGGTAGATGTGGAGTAGATGTAGCATTAATTAGCTACAAAAATATTTTATGGAAGGTCCACACAATGATAGAAAAACAAACTGTAACAAGACCACTGAGTTAAAGATAAAGCAGATTTATACGGTGTATCCAGTCCTGGACAGGGAACATAGTCCACTGCAGGATTCCAGACCCAGACCCTCAGGAGCTGATGTTTATGGCATCTGGCTTTCACCACTGAGCCACCAGAGCTACAGTCTTGATTTAAAAATATCTAATGTTGGGGCACTTCTTAGGTTCTCTTACAGGTGGTTCTGATAAGAGTAGGGTACAAAAGTTTACCTTAAGCATGTTTAACTGTAAACAATGAGCCAAAACAGTATGAACTCTAGCCAGTGTCTTGGTGTCAGATACCAGAGGGCACTTTCAGGAGTTTTATAGAGTCCATATATTGGCATAGTTTTTTTTTTCAATTTATGGATACATACATACCCAGTATGTACTGCATATTTGAGGAAAATTCTTGTTTTATCAATAAATGTCTATTGTTGTATATGTTTATCTCTGAGAGCAGAGGTTAGGTAACTTATATTTTGATCTGTACTTTAGTCTGATGGAGAATCAGAGATCAGACTCACCTGACCCCAGTTGGATGTCTATGAAGAGTGACCAGTCAGTAGAACGTCCAATAAACTTTAAAGATGGAGACCGTAGGTCAGTACCGACATGTTTTATTCATTGTTCTTTTTCTGATACAATGTTTGTTATTACATTGGTACCTCAGTTCTTGACCACCACGGAACTCAATTTGTCTTGGTTCTCATTGTCTGTTCTGTACGATGACTCATTTCAGTCAAAACTCGATTTATGACTCATGATTCACAAGTCACGATTCAGTACACAGTGATTCAGATTCACAATAGCTCTTGCTCAGTGCAGATCTGTTCTGTGTCTATGGTGTTTTTATTTATTTTTACATCTGCAGTGCTGTATTCTTAGTGCAAATAAATCTCTATGGGTCCTATAAAGGTTAGTTTGTAAATGGTCCTAAAAGGAAACCGACAGCAAAACAGGAACTTAATGCTCCACAACAATCCATGACTCACTAAATGACATGAGATTTTTCAACACTTTATTATAACATAAGCTTTGTGTTAATGATTATGGGTAACTGTAGGTTCATGTAAGCGTTAATGTGGAATCGACTCCTCTATGATACAGTACAGAAAATATTGAACTCATCCGTTCATGATTCATTTATCTTATGATGGATTTGTTGAACATATCCCCATCATAAATCAGGGAGCAATACAGCTCCATTAATGCTGATAATTCATACAGGGGGATTTTCTTGGGGTCCGGAACAGATTCATTTAATTTACATTATTCCTTCTGGGAAACATTTGCTCGGTACTCGTAATTTTTGGTTCTCTTTAAGCCTTCTGGAACGACTTAACGACGAGAACCGAGGTACTGCTGTAATTATAATGTACTCCAATTTACTCTTCCTGATAGAATCCATATAGAGTTTAAATGCTGTGCTTTACATTTTAGTATCCATTAACCGTACTTTTTTAATGGCTCTAATAGAGTCTGTTTCTTAGTCTGATGAAGAATCAGAGATCAGCCTCACCTGAACCCAGCTCTATGTCCATTAAGAGTCTTCTTCTTTTTCTTTCGGCTTCTCCCTTTATCAGGGGTCGCCACAGCGAGTTAAACATTTCCACCTCACCCTGTCCTCCACGTCCTCTACTCTCACCCCAACTCCCTGCATATCTTCATTTACCACAACCAAATAACTCCTCTTTGGTCTTCCTCTCCGTCTCTTGCCTGGCAGCTCCATCGCCAACATCCTCCTACCAATATATCCACTATCCCTCCTCTGCACATGTCCAAACCATC